>JBCEWC010011022.1:0-17089 GCA_038996855.1 Solanum aculeatissimum
TAATTTATTTAAATAAATTTACTAGTACAAAACTACAAATATAAAACATAAAATCAAGAAAATAAAAAAAAAGTGTACAAGAATTTGAGGGATATTATTGTCTTTTATATATAATCCCATGGTATTAAATCCAACGTATTAGCTAATACCATCATATGGGAGGTATTAATTAATACCATGTATGTGGTATTAGCTAATACATGGATTAGTTAATACATGGGTCCAATTTCTACCAAACATAACATTAACTAATACATTCCCCTAATCTATGGATTATTTTCCCTAATCCCTCCTACCAAACGACTCCTAAATAGTAACAGTAGGGTTTACAGTCGCTTAAAACAAAACTAAAGAAAGAAACAACCAAAAAAGACTTATTTATGTAAATTTTTTACAAATATCATACTTTTTAATGGTAATTCTTTTTTATACCAATAAATTTTAAAATTACCTAAAATTCTATATTTTAGAAGCGAATTGATACGTTGAGGTTTTGTTGATACGTAACGGAAAAAAAGAAAAGAAATCAATCAGTTACGCTAAAAAAGGGCATCTACTGGAAAATTGAAATCAATCATCCGTTAATTATGCGGTAACGAAACTTGGTGATTTTCAATTGCTATGTATGCGTAACTGAATAATTTTATCAGGAAAAAAAATTCTCAAAAAAAATATGCTTGCAGGAACTGAAAAACGAGCACTAGAAGACGAAATTGTTGCTATGAACATATCAATTTTGTTGCGTCATTCAGGAAAGTGGAAATCGGATGTGACATACAAAAAATATAAAAGCGATGGGATTGTTGTCGGGGAGAATATTTCCTTCGTTAATTTGACTGAAGCAATTATGGCTGAACTTGATATCGACCAAAGAAGGAAAAGGATAGTGATTCGATACGTAGTCGAGGGTAATTCCTCCTCGATTACTATTCGTAATGACATGGGTGTGAGATTGTACATTCAAATTAAGATGTTGTAGATATGTAGCCCTTCGATGATATGAACGGGTCAATTGTTTGTGCCGATGTATCACAAAATGAAGGTGATGTTATTGGGATTGAAGAATCAAATTCATGTTTTAAACAATCATTAGACGTATCAAATATGTTTAGTGCTTCCATTGATGTGGATGTGAAGGAAAAACAATTGTACAAGGATAAAGCCACGCTAGTAGCTTTAATGGGAAAATATAAGGTCGATAAAGGTTGCAACTTCAGAGTTAAAAGATCCGACAGTAAGAGGTAAGTACTAATATTTAAGAGACGTATGTATTCTTGCTAATTTTTTTTTAATTTTTTATGTTTTGATACTTGAATTTATGTTCACTATATACTGGATACTTGGATGAGATATATTAGAATATCTTTTTATATTTGTGATACTTGAAATTATGTAATTAATTTAAAATTTTGATTCTTGAGTATATATTTTTTGATTCTTGGACCAAAAAAAGTGTAGATTGTTGTTGTTTGATATTGGAATCAAATATTTTGATACTTGAAGAAAATTTTGTATTATTTGTGGCATAGATAATTGAAACTTTAATGTATGTACTTAAATAAAAATTATGATACTTGAGTCAACCAGTGTGATACTTGATTTAACCCGTTGGATATTTTAAAAAAAATTTAAATTATTTGTGTTGTACATACTTGATACGTGAAAATATATGTTAATGAAACGTATATTAGATACGTGAATTGTGATTTTCCAGTTCTTGAGACCACAATGCAATTTCACACACGACAGGTATCACGTGTTTCATACTTGAGTGTTATTCAGGTGTCAAATTGTTTATCAAGTCACACATGATTTTTTTTTTTTTAGTTACGTACTAAAATGCTTCTCGGACGATTGTGGATGGAGACTGAATGTGTCGTGTAAAAAAAATACAGAAGTATTTAAGATTAGATACTTCAATGATGTGCATACCTGTCCTATGAGGGAAAGGATTTTAAATAAAGTTGAAGCAACATTATCATTTGTTAGTAGTGTCACTGCGTCAAAGTTGATTAATCATAAAAGAAGTCACACACCTAGCGATATAGTCGACGATGTGAAAGGTGCTTATGGTGTGGATATTACGTATCAAAAAGTGTGGCGTGCGAAAGAACGTGCGTTAGAGATGTTGAGGGGAAAGCCAGCAAAAGGGTATGTACAGATGCCTAGATACATACATATGCTAAATATTGTATATCTCAATTCTTATATATGGATGCACAAGTCGGTGGAGAATGAGTTCATATATCTATTCATTGCATTAAGACCACTTATAAGGGGGTATTAATTTTGCAGACCGGTTGTTGTTGTTGATGGTGCTCATCTAAGTGGAGCTTACAAAGGGACGTTTGTATCAGCTAGCACATTCGATGGTGCAGGTATCAAATATTATTATGTTTGTTTACAATTAAGAAACTCATTTAATGTTTTAATCACATATTTGTTAGTTTTGTTTTTTTTTAAATATCAACCTTAAAATTTGTTTGTTGTCACTTCTTCATGAAATTTAGGTTGCATTTTTTCATTAGCGTACGGTGTGGTTGACACAGAAAATGACGCGTCATGGTCATGGTTCTTCAATCAGTTCAAAAATGCTTTTGGTGAAAGAGAAAATATGTGTGTTGTGTCGGATAGTAATGAAAATATCATTAAAAACGTAAGTAATGTTTTTCCCAAGGTCCCTCATTACACATGCATATGACATGTTTGAAAAAATGTCTGCACAAAATTTAGGAGGAGCAGAGACACGCTAAGTGACATGTACTACTCCATGGCCAAGTGTTATCGAATGGAGGATTTTGATAGAATAATGACAAAGGTTGAAAAGATTGATTACAGGGTGAAAGACTATCTACAGAATGTTGGGTATGAGAAGTGGTCACGCGTACATGCATTGGTTAATAGGGGGAGGATGATGACATCCAACATTGCCGAATGTATAAATGGGTGTCTTGTTAATGCAAGACAACTACCAATCATATACTAGAGATACATTGGGTAGAAAATTTGAGGATATTCTGATTGAGAATACCATTAAATGTTCGAGAATGAAGGTACGTATCAGTACTTGTCTTATTTCATTTCTCTGATGTATCTATCAAAGTTTAGATATTAAAAAAATAATGTAGTTAGTTTAAAAAATGAAAATTCTAATGAATAGATAGTAAGTAGGAGGAAACAGAATACGTTAATGATAAGTTGTTCAATTTGATTAATTTAATATTCTTAATAGATAAATGATTTGACTAATATTTCTCTTTTTTGAAAACTTAAATAACAGGTTGTTCCTTCTTCCGAGTATATTTTTTCAGTTTATGATTCTGGTAGAAGATATGTTGTTTGCCTTGAAAGAAAAAGATGCAGTTGTGGGAGATTTCAACTTGATGAAATACCTTGTTCACACGCAGTGACTGTTTTGAAGAGAAAAAATGTAACAAACATGCATCCATATTGCTCAGATTATTACAAGCCTGAGGCCCTGACAAATACGTATGAAGTACCAATGGATCCCATATTGGATAAAAGAGATTGGTGTGCTCAGAAAAATATTTTAGATGAAGTTGTCTTTCCACCTAAGTACAAAAGGATGTCTGAGAGACCAAGAAAAAGGAGGAAAAAGAACGCAGGTGAAAAAGATAAGCATAAGCACAAATCGTTGTGGGCGTTGTGGGCATGAAGGTCACAACAGAAGAACTTGTAATTTCTATCCAATAGAAAGGTGATATGTAGATGTGTGTCTACCATATAACTCTTAGATTAAGGTTGTTTTTAATAACATTATATCATGCTTTTTGAATTGGTAGAATTAAATCAATTGTTGAATAATTATTGAATAAATACTTTATTTTTTTATTAGTTTTATTGAGATTGCAATGAATAGATTCATCGTTGAGTTCGTTGTAGTGTGCGTTGGGACTTACGTATCAACTGTATAGTTTTATCAACTAATTTCAAAGAATGAAAATGAATCTATATCAAATAAAGAAAATTTGTGCCGGTATGATTTGTAAGTAATTTGGTGAGTATATAAATCATTAAGTATGTGTTAAAATTCAAAAAATATAAACTTGATGCTGCGATAGTTTTCAAATATATGTAACTTGATACCCAAATATATTATATTGTATGTTTCACATAAGAAGATCATATATATCATAGATGTGAAAAAATGATAATGTGATACTTGGTGATACAATATTAATTGACCAAACAATGTTCAGGTATCTTGTGCATGAATTTCTATGTTAAAAATATTAATTAACATTTATAAATAAAATCATAATGTGCTGTAAATATAAGACAATTTTGAAAGAGTAGTAATCGATAACAGTGACCAAAAATGGATAAACTGTTCTGAACAAGATGTAAAACAAAGAATGCCAACTTAATATTTTAGATGGCTTTTCAGAAGCAAAAAAATAAGGTGTAATCTGAAAAAGTTATGAAATATTAGCCATTTGATCTATGTCGGGTTGTATGAACACATCCCTAGGCCTAGGCGGATCGTCGTTCTCTCTAATGTAGCCTTCACAAGCCTTGTCGCTGCCATATTTCCATAGCAAGGTGGCGTATCTCCTCCGAAGATAATTTACATCCACTGCATCTGTTGGGACTGAAATTCCTTCACTTAAGCATTCTGCGTATGCAACGACCAAAATATCACAGTCCCTGCAAAAATGATTGTGTTGATAATTAATGTAATTCCAAAAAAAAATCATGATTATGAATTAACTTACAGACTGTCACTATCTTGATGAGTTATGCCTTGAACAAATTCAACTTTAAAGGGAATTTGTTGACCAATCATCTGCCCGGTTGACTTGTCCTTGTATGCATCAATAGTAGACCAATCAATCCTACTTGTTTTTTCAAAGAAACCACTTTCCTATAAGTACGTAGGCAACATCAAATCTATTTTTTGAATCTCTGCAGAGGGACGTCTACGCCTTGAACCAATAGTTGAATCGCACACACGTATCAATCTCTCTTTCAATGCAACTACATCCAACACCCAATGAAAATCACCTTCGCAGTTCACCGGGATATATACTTCGTCTACTAGATGTCATGGTGATCCAGAAGGTATGCAATATCTATTAATTATGTTCATTAATGACCTTTCTATCTTAGATACTGCAGATGTACATCCGAGAGCTTCTTGAGTGCTTGTGTTGTCATCTTCTGGAAAGTCATAATACCTCGAGTGGGCAGCGAATATTTGGTTCTTGAATAAACAGTTTGTTGTAGTGTATCTATAATGATTGTTGAACTGGTTCTTCGATTTCTTCTGGATGTAATAGAAGATAACATCAATGAGCTACAACACGAAAGAAATGCATTTAAATAAAGGCACTGAAACAGGTTATAAATTATATTGTAATACAAATCTACTGTATATGTAAAAGGTATCTAAACTAATTTGAGAAGGTAGCAAAATTTTATATCAAGTATCAAACTATTTTTATATTGATAACTTTACAAGGTATCAAGTATCTAATATACCAATCATATTGTTTTGCTACCCCATAACTCAAAACTGTATAAGCAAGTTTCAATTTAACTCAAAAAATAATAACTTAGTTACATCGCAGTATTACCAGGTATTACTTTAACATAATTCTAAACATTTTTTTGGTTTACAAAACAATAATTTTTTTTACCTTATCAGGACGAGCAATACACACGATTTCAATATGTATAATTCACTATAGTGTGTGAGTATAGTATAAACTAACCTCATCAGTCCAACAATTATTCTTTTCTGACATGGTGTAGAATCAGTTCTTGTCTTTTGGGGATGCCACTACAAAATCAATTCTTAATGCACCAATGGACGAACATCGAAATTTGTAGTGATCCTTGTGTAATTTTCTTGAACAAAAAGAAAAAAAAGGTTCAAACTCTGAATAAAACATGGCAACATCCTATTATGTATATTTGTGTACGACTTACTTCTTGATGTACGCTCTCAACAACCTCTTTTGTATCCAACCGAGGAAATCATTGATTAGGTCCATCGGAGGTTCGTAACAGATGTCGTGTCCGTCAAATATAAATTTTTGGCGAAACTTGTAAGTAATTTTCTCCTTGCCCTTCTCGCTTGAATTGAAATGAGATAGGTACGGAGAATTGAAAAAGCGTGATGACATTCTATTACGTTGGGTTGGTGTCTGTGATGATGCATGCAAGACGATTTCTTTGCATGAAAGAGTGATGGGTAGCTGACTGTCACGGATGAAGAATGGATCATCAGTGACTTCCTTCTGCGTAGGTGTCTTCAACGGTGTTTTTATGGGGACTGAGATTGTAGAAGATGGGACCTACAAGTTGAGAGTGTTCCGATATTAGTCATCATTAAAAAAATTCGTACTAGTTAAAAGTTTGTATCTAAACATAGTACAAACCTTTGTTGCCTCTGTTGATTGAACAACACCTAGAGGGGATGGCAGATTATGTGGATGATTACTTGAATAACCTGTTGTATCAAACTAAAAAAAAAGTCATCCACCAAATAGAAAAAGCGAAAAGAAAAATAAGGTATTGTTAAATCATTGTTTATCATGGCAGTTGCAATAACTGTCTGAATAAATTGATGTTTCATACTATGATTTATGTAGTTAAATTAACATGTTGATACTTGATTCATTCATTTTGATATTGAAAAAGCAGTTTGATACTTAAGTTTAAATTGTGATACTTGAAACAATCATTTAGAGACTTAAACAATACGACTGTGATATTTGAATAAGTCAGTTTGACAGCTAACACATAATGTTTTAGCTTGTTTGTGTTATAAATGCATGATACTTGAATTTATGTAATAAGAATAATAATTTGATACTTGAATAAAATTATTGGATAATTGAACAAAATTTATGTACCTCGATGACTTCACTGCTCAGAATATCATTTGTCCTATTTCTCATGCCATCCGATGAAGGTTGAATTGAAGTTGTTTGCTCAGCTGTGTCGGGGGATGATGCGCGAACATTTTTCTATAAAATATGTACAAAAAAATAACTTCGATGATGAGTTTTTTTGAAATTTGTGAACTTAACTTGAGTATAAAAAATTAAAGCTGATTGAATATTACTACCTCGACTGCATGAGTAACATCTTTTTCAATGTCCATGTCATTTGATTGATTTTGATTCAAATTTGTGCAATCATCGATGATGAGATGGGTGTCATTGATGGCTTGGGCTTGTTGGTTGTCTATGAAAGGACTAGAAGGCTCATCAACAACCTACTAGTGAAAAAAATTCAAAATATTTATGATGGATTGCTTATTTTTGATAACTGAGGTATCAAATTTTTCTAAAATTGAGGGCATAAATTGAAATTAAAAAAAACAGAAGACATGTAATCTAAAATGTAATAAAATTGTCAAGTATCTACAATGAAATAACAAGTATCAAAAAGACAAACAAGTTTAACAGTTTAGTGATTTGATTTTGTGGTATCTAAAATGGTAAGATACATGATACCTTATTTGACTTCGGGTGAACATTTTGTGCTTGGTGAAGGTGGGCATTATGAGTAAGGTGTGGATATTCTTGACATACATGGTCATCACCTCTGATAGCTTTAAGTATCTCATCAGTCTTTGTATTTATCAATGAGTCCAAAGCATTGAACCTCTTGTCAACCTTATAAAAAAGACGTTAGGTATAAGTATCACACTGCTTAACGTTGTCATTTGTTAAATAAATACAAAATATAATTAATAATACAACATAATGTCACTTACATATTTCTTGAGGTATTTCTTTGTTTTTTTAATATCTTTATTCGAGGTTCATTTTTCACGAGATGATGAATATTAAGGCATATCGACAGACTTTGCCTTTGTTGACGGCTTTGCCGGAACCTTGGTAAAATCTACATTTTTCTTCTGCTTTGATTGTGTGACTAGAATGGCCTTAGTAGCGGACACTGCCCTAAGCTTTTTGGAGGGTGGTAGAGTTGATGAGGATGCACTACGCTTGGACCTTCTCAACAAATGAGCAGGTGGTTCGGTAGTGAAATCTTCAAATTCAGATGGCTCGTGTCTCTCCGTGCTGCTCGACTGACCAGATGGTGTGGTCTGAATACCGGATGGAGATGGTTGATTGGATGGGAGATAATTAGTGCCTAAGCCACATCTTTCCAATTCTTCCGTAGTTGACACCATATTGAAACATATAACTTAGAAAAAAATAATATTTAAATACCGATGAATATCAACAATTCAGAATAAAAACGTACAAAAAATATTAAGTTTCAAGCATGCAAGAACATCGTAAACTAAAATAATTTAGGAGTTTAAGCAATGTTAACTAACATTCTAATAAATACCCCTGATTTTCATGTCGGATAATAGGCAATGATTGAGTAAAAATCTTAATAAATAAAAGATTGAAAATAATTTGGCATAACTGATACCTCGTTGAATATGGTAGACATTAGAAAATCGTATTTTGGCCTTAGGCATGTAACTTGCCAATTCAGTATCCTGGGGATGGTGTTTCCACACTTAACAACGACATTGTCATGTACTTTATAAGCGCACTCATATATCTACACGTTCAGTGCATATGGCATGCCTGATAAGCAATATAATTTCTTGGATTTTGTAAACGCTTATCGAAGGCTTTTGATCAATTTCTGGAACACTACTTGTCCCCACGGGTAGTGTGCGTAACTGCCATCTTCAATAAGTCGAAAGTGGAGTAATGGAATAAATGACTTGTCAATTTGAGAAAACACGAACGTGTGAAGAAAGTAAAGGATAACCATCTGCACACGTCTTCATTATTGTCCCACTGGTCAATTTTAAAACGCTGAACCAATGTCTCTTTATTTACGCCGTTACGTGATCCTGGAAAATATTTTTCCAACAGTTTTTTGCTGATTGATACGGGATAAGAATGATCGTCAACATTGCCTAAACATTTCAATCCAGTTATCATGGCAAAATCCTTGATTGTGAATCGAAGGACATTTCCCCTAGCATGACGAATGTGGAACTCATCTGTCTTGTTTTGGTTGACCTCGAGCAACAACAAGCATTTTATAATCTGTCTTTGGAAATTACAGTGAGGTATATTCAGGTATGGACCAAAAATCGTTTGCCGAAACTGTTCAAAGCAAACTTCTCCAATAGACTTTTTTATATCTTCTGCAAAGGCGGAGTTGTAAGTGGCTTAGAACCTTAAACAATGATTGGAAATATGTTTTACAACATATGTTGTGCCCTGCAAGTACCAAAAAATAGGTTAGTATTGTGTTTTCATGATTCGAAAAAAATCATATCCACAACAAAAATAATTGTGTAGTTGATTTGTGATTTAATACTTGGGTAAGATTCTATATTATTTCTATTTTTAAATTTGATACTTCAATCTATGTACATAAATTAAAATTTTGATACTTGAATTAATCATTTTAATTAACAAAATTTTAGATTATTTATGTTATAGATACTTGATACTTGAATTTGTGTACTTAAATTAAGGTTTTGATACTTGAATGAATAGATTAGATACTTTAATAAAAATTATACTATTTTATTATAGATACTCGATACTTGAAATGTGAAAACGTGATACTTGAAATATATGTTCATGAAACATATATTGTATACTTGAATTGTTATTTTCCTATTTTAAGACACAAATACAATTCCACACACCCCTGGAATCACAAGTTCCATACAACAGGAAACACACAACAACAATGTAAGTATAAAATTTTTAGATTGTTTAAGTTGCAGATACTTGATACTTGAAAATTTGTAGATCAAATTATATTTGATACTTAACTTATTTGTTTTCCAGATTATGAACTACCACATGCATTTTCACGAAACACCTTTTGTGCTTTACATTTGTGACTATTATTGCACAAATTCAATTCCCCCTGACATTTTGACAAACACCTAGTGTGCTTTTGTGGCTAAAATTTATTTTCCAGAATTGGAGTTCAGGCATTAACAAACAAATGCATATTTTTATAGTTAAAAACAACAAAAACCATCCAACATTTTTTCAAACAAGAATGAAACATAAAAAATAGTAAGATGATTCACACCTTTGGCAGGGAAGGTCGACTTGGGATGGTCACTTCCTTTTTCGCCTTCTTTGCATGTTGAGTTTTGCCTTTTGATCTCGAAGTTGATGCTCTTTTGATAAGCACCTCAGTCGATTGTTGTGAGTCCTCTTCAAAGGACCCATCTTGAATATTGTAGGAATCATCGCTTGTTTGTTGGGAAACCATTGAAGAACTTCGTTGATAGGATGACAAAACAATGTTTGTGATGAACTTTAGAAAAAAAAATCAGAGTGCTAAATTTGAACAAAAGGATTTGTGGAGATTGCAGTAAATTTAGCTTGTTATTTTCTTTGGGAATGCTTTGAAGAAAAAAATGAAGAAAGAGATTTGAACTTCACATTAAATATGATTGACATCGATTGGACTTGTAAAACCCCAAAAAAAGGCTTGAAAAAAGGTACTAACCGTGTGATAAAAGAATTTTGTGTTAAGTATCTACAAATAAGAAAAAGAACTACACATTAATGGATTTTTGTAATATTTTCATAGGGTAGGGAATATTAGAGATTTGGGTAACTTAAGTTGTGTAGTTTTGTAATTAAAGTATATTTATTATCTTAGAGCTTGTTTGGAGGGTGGTTTTATGTGGTATGATATGATTAGTAAGAGAACCACATTTGTTTTGATTATTCAATAATTATATGGTATGATATGGTTTGATTTTGTGATTTTGTAATCATTAAAATTCTCGCTTTTTGAAATCACTTGGTATCCCATGGTTCTTTTTTTTTTTTCAATTAAATCTTTACTGAATTTTAAATAATTCTAATTTATTGATGATTCTTTATTAAACCTTACCCTAATATATCTCCTGCTTTTGTATTATTCATTTTCCTTAGCATCAACTTTTGAAGTTTCTCTTCCATTTTCGATCTTTTCTTCGACGATTCAGTTTATCTTTTGAGGTTCATTTAAAAAAAATTCTTACTTTTTTATTTTCTTGTGTTGTTTGTATGGATTAGAGATATATTAGTTTATTTTTCTACTTTGATTCTATGTCTTTATTAAGGAAAAGTTTTATTAAAAAATTAATAAATTTATTATTTATAATAATTAAGGATATTTTTATAAATTTATTAGTTACAATACAATACCATACAATCACATCAACGATAAAATTATTAAACAATAGCAAATCATACAACCTATCCAAATATTATATCGTATTGTACTGTACATTACCATACCATACGATATAGTATCATACATTATAAAACTATGACAAACCACCATCCAAACAAAAGGTTAGGATTTGATATGTGATATTTTAAAGTACATTGTTGAGATTAAATATAAAAAAAATGAAATTCTTTTTAAACAAATTAAAAATAAAATAATGTTATACGAAAGGAACATATGACATGTTAATTGACATTTGACTTGTTTGAAATTTTTTACCTTAGATTATAGACTAACAGAGTTAAGACTTTCTCTTCCAGCTATAACTTGTCTACCTCCCTTTACCTCTACATTTGTTTCATGCGTCACATTACTACGTGTGCACCTAAATATTTTATTTTAGTCCTACTTAATCTAAATTATTTAAATTTATGGTATGCTTTTAAACTTTCAGTCTAGTATTTTGTGTTTTATAGATCAATCTTACGTCATATGCAAACAACATACACCACAATACACTCCCTTAACTATGTCGTGTCAATTACAACGACAAATTAACATGGTGTAACCCCGTCAAATTAGAATAAAATAACTTTTTTTTGTTCTAGATAATTTATCAAATCCATCACAAACAATAGCTATGCATTATAAATGTCCAAACTATAGCTATATTTCGCTTAGCATCTCAACTAATACATATGAATTCTAAATACCCAAACTATAGCTATCAGTTTCTATTTATGCAGAAATGATAGTAAGCCTTTGACGCTTGGCATCACCTTATAAGCCTTTTACGCTTCTGTTAATTCTTGAATCATCATGCTTCATAGCACATTTACATTTTGCTCTTTGAAAATGAAAAAAAAAAAGATGGTTGATCAAACCATGTATGTCATTCCAACTTGCATTATGTTCATGTGAGGTACCCTCATTGTTGCATTTCCTTCTCTACAATTCCTCCTAAGGAATGCATAGAAGTAATTTATAGTTAGTTTCTTGATGAACCATGAATTTTTCTTGGCCCTCACGTCCCCATGTCCAAGCAAGTATGTAAATCCTGATTCACTGGCTTCGCGAAGTGCTGAGAGCTCATATTCCAAACTAGGATCTTCGTCTCCTGATGCTGCTGTGATTGATGGTTCTGAGATAGACGTTCCAATTTCTAGTCTTTGATCGCGCATTAGTGGTACTTTAAGCTCGTCCATGCCCACTGAATCAGAGTTGTCCCTTGGACTCCCAGCATTGGTGTCAAACTCAGGTTGAGACTGTTTGTTTGTTTCTAAAGCAAGATCAAGTGCTTCATTCCTTAGAAATTTCTCAAGGCTATCAACCAAAAGCTGTTCAAATAGGTGATGGTCTTCTTTCCTGACATCTTTGTAGCCATATCGAGCTACACAACGGAACATATGATAATCCTTAGGACATGTCCTTCGGAACAAGAACCGTTCTTCTTGAGGAACAACAGGAACTGGCACATGTTTGATGCACACAAACACTATTACAGAGTGAATAGCTGGAAGGTCTAATAGAAACTGCGTAAAAATCGATGGAATGCCTTGAACTAGTTCATTGTATAGTAAACCTATCCCTGGCACTCTTACTGTCCCTAAAGTACATCCAAGTTCATCCATGAAATCCAATGAGATTTTCTGCTTAACCTCACTTTGATATTTCAGTACACTTCCATAGTTCCAGATATACATCACACAGAGGAACAAAGAGGCGAAAAGGAGTGGAAGCCAACCACCTTCCAAGATCTTTGATAAAACAGCAGACATGTATACAAGCTCCATTGTTCCAAATACCAAGGGGAAACATAAAGAAAAAATCAAATTTGTTTGCCATATCAGTACCATTACAATTGTAACCAAAGTGGTTGTAACGATCATGACACCGACCTCAGCTATACCTGCAATAGGAAATTCGTGATCTCGATATCATCAAGATAAACAAACATCCGTATGTAGAGTGATACACTAACCGTATGCGTTGGCTATACTTGTTGTGCTCCTAAATGCAGCAACCACAAGCATGCACATTATCATCAAGAACCAATTAATGACTGGAATGTAGATTTGACCCATGTGCTCTTTCGAGGTGTGAATGACCTTCACCCTCGGGAAGCATCCGAGAGCCATGGCTTGCTTAACACATGAAAATGAAGCAGATATCATGGCCTGACTGGCAATTATAGCAGCTATAGTTGCTATCGCAAAAACTGGCCAGAAAAAAGTATCTGCTTGTCCACAAAAGTTTGTATGTCAATAGAGCACTTGTTATAGAAACTAGTATTATAAACAGAAGGCGAAAATACAGTACTTAAAGCTAAACATTAGCGCGATTATTACTTGGGACTGAATCATAAAATATTCTGCCAGATGATTGAGGGTATCGCATAAGAAAAGCAGCTTGGCCCAAATAGGCCAACAGAAGGCAGGGGAACACCACACTCGTGAAGGCAATCTGCACCAGACAACTTGTATCAGGAATGAAGCAGTTGTTGTTAGATATTATGTTAAGGTAAGTAGACAAATGTGAAGGGATAACGAAAAAAACACCTGTATAGACTTCACAGAAAAATGACCTAAATCCGCAAACATTGCTTCTGCTCCTGCACGTGTTGAACAACCGAGCATCATGTTAGTATTCTACATCTTTCCACAGGTTTTACCGATGAAACAATAACTTACATACCTGTGATGCATAATACGCAGCCACCAAGAGCTGACCATCCATTGATTGAGTTCTTCTTAAAGAACAGATAGATATAAGCTGGATTTACAGCCCTTATAACAGTTACATCATACTTCAGTAGATTGTAAATTCCTATAGACCCCAAACTGAAGAACCACAACGCTAGAGCAGGAGCAAAAGTGAAACCAACTTTACTTGATCCAAATCTCTGTATGCTGAACAAAGCTCCAAGGATGATGATTGAAATTATAACGAGAGCATCTGTATGCAACGATCAATCACATTAACAGTTTCTTATGCAAAAGTTCCCAACAGTAGTAATTAAAACATTTCGATAGAGCACAAATAGATCTTAGCTTCTCAGTAGTAAGTTATTTTGCGGCGACTTTAAAGATAAAAAGCAAACTCACCTGTATTAAATCCCGGTATCCTACCCTCCAGTCCGCTAACAGCAGACATAACTGCCCAAAAGAAAGAATTTTACGGGCTATAACATAAACAGTCCAAATACACTTACTTGAAATTCGCCTATCCTTGCTTTACTTTCATAAACATAAATCGTTGCTGTCACAAAAAGTTACTCCCTCCGTTTCTATTTGTCAGTCTGATTTTGATTTCACATTAAGTTTAAGAAAGTAAAGAGAACTTTTATGTCGAAAGTTTGAATTAAGACAAACAAATTGAAACGGAGGGAGCAATTCTGAAATCTATTTCAGGATGATCAAACAAAGATAAAATACCTGATATTGCTGGTGTCAAGATACCATCCCCTATAATCATTGATGTTCCCATCAGAACCAAAAGCAATAGAAGCGTTTTCAGAACCGATTTACGTTCCAACATCTCCTTTATGTACACAGCTCTTTCTAGCTCTGGAGTAGGCAATCTGAGCTTAAAGCTCGAGATACATTCATCAGCAGGCGTACGATTTGGAAGAAGATTGACATTTGCATACCTACAGATCAATGAATACAACGCAAACGTTCCTCCTACCATGTTTAAAAAAACACATTACATCACAAGTTTGAGAGAGAACAAAAGATAACTTCCAAAAATTGCCTATATATATATATATATACCTTCTCCGTTGTCATTTGCCTTAAGCACGATAAACACATACTTCATTAAAGGAACGAGAGCAATCGTGTATAACACGATTGACAATGCACCTAAGACATCGACTTCTGAAGTGATGTTAACCTTACTAAAAACATCTGAGAATACATATAAAGGGCTTGTCCCCATATCACCATAGACCACACCAAGTGTTTGAAATGCTAAAGAAAGAGTAGCCAAAAGAGGCATATCCTGCTTTTATACAAGTAACAGAAGTTAGTCTAAGAATGTAAGTAGAAAATGATGCTAGTTCCAAAAAAACAGGAAAAATGAGTTATTACAAGTGATGTGATGGTATAAATATTTTTTATACATATAACTTATGCATTGGTATACTTATTTAGTGGATTTTAACGTTATGGATTCGAGAGATTCTACCACAATCCACTTAATTTAGTGGATCCAAAGTCTATCATGTATACTTTTTTTAAAGTAAATTCTTAAAACATATGTACGATCTAAGTCTATCAAATTTGGATAAACACTCATGATGTTACTACTGCTACTACTCCTTTTCTCTTCTTTTTTCAGACCTTTGGGTCAACTTCAGATGGTCGAGTTTGAAGTATTCTATTTCATCTTTAAAATCTATGATCTAAAGTTGATTCTGAAGGCTAAACTTTGTAAATTTCCGTAAACTCTTTAAATAAGGTTCATAAGCAACTATTTTGTGCACTTCTCTCATAAATACACTAATTAAATCCATTGTGGGTGGTGCATAAAATATTTACACAATTAAATTTACGATAAGCGACAAGATAAAACTCATATCAAACGACAATTATAACATAAAAAACAAACAAATCTTTACGCTGTGAATGCATATAACTATACATATTTAACCTTTTTATGTTGGGTACCACCAGGAACTCCTTTAATTTGCATGGATTCAACATCCAAAGAATCGACTCTTCTAGGCTTTTTAAGCCTTCTTCTAATAGATTCATAATTACTTTCTCTAATAATCTCTGCATTTTTATCAAAAACTTCTTGATGATCATTTATTTCACTACCATCAACCCATCTCAATGATCCAGTGCTACCATTTCTTCTCAATAATAATCCCTCACTAACACTACTTTCTTCAATTTCTTCTCTACTACTCATAATTCAAGAACAAAAATAAAATAAAATAATTTTATCTAGTGTACTAAATTATATGACATTATTGTTATCTCAATCTTTTTTTTTGTTTCCTAAAATCTAGTTCATGGAACACGGGAAGTTTAGTTGGAATTGGTAATAAATGTCTGTTTGGAACCTTAAACGTGTCATGTAATTAATAACAGAGCAACGAATACGCGGAATAACGTTTGACATTTTCCATCAATATCAAAATTACTCAATTCTTTTTTCTTTTTTTTTTTATAGTAAATTTCACTTTACTCTTTTAACCCATTCTTTTTTGTAGAACTAAAATCATATATATATATATATAAAAGAATATGTAAGGCCCGCCTACGTGGCGCTCTCACATAATTCTTATTTATTTTTTCTTTAAATAATTCAATATTTTAAAAATCAATTAAATAGTCCAACATAAGTTAAAAAAACTCAAAAGACATCATTTTTTATTAAACGGTACTTTAACTTATCATAACCATTCGAAAAAGTCACAACCCTTCAAAAAAGTCACAACTTTTCAAAAAAGTCATAATCCTTCAAAAAAATCATGACCCTTTGAAAAAGTCACAACCATTCAAAAAAGTCATAACTTTTAGAAAAAGTCATAATTTTTGAAAAATTCACAACATTTGAAAAATTCACAACCCTTCGAAAAAGTCACAATCTTTTGTAAAAGTCATAATTATTCGGAAAAGTCACAACTCCTTGAAAAAGTCACAACCATTCGAAAAAGGTACAACTCTTTGAAAAAGTCACAACTACTTGGAAAAGTAACAACCTTTTGAAAAAGTAACATTCCTTAAATATGATAAATTATTTGGTTTTAATATAATATAATATAATTAATTAAATAAATAAAAGTAACGATTCATAATATTTTGAAAAAGTCAGAACTTCTCAAAAGAGTCACAACTCCTTGAAAAAGTCACAACCTTTTGAAAAA
>JBCEWC010011023.1:0-17089 GCA_038996855.1 Solanum aculeatissimum
GACTTGTTATGTATCCCCTTTCTTAAGGGTTGACTAGGGATCTACCTGGCAAGTAGTCCAATTCTAAGTAGTAGCTCTCTTAGTCTCTCATGTTGTGAGTTGAGGTCACATCCTCGCTATGATATGTAGGTTTTCACTCATGCATCATGACATGATATGGCATATTGTTATGATATCTACTCCCTTGGCTATGTGCATCCCTTCCGTACCAATGTGTGCCCTTGTCATCTAGTCTTGTTATAGGATCATGTTGACATGCATGGAATACCCACATACTTAGTGCATTATATGTGCTAACCCATACTCTTTGTCTACATGATCTAACCATGTAGGGATCGAAGGCGTCTTCCATCCACTATTGAACTTCTAGTTGGGGAATCTTGAATTTGTTGCTTGTGGTGAGCCCTATACTCCCAGGGAAACATCCACTTTCATCTACCTTATGCCTTTATTCTATGTTTTTCCTATATTATGACTTGAGTGTCAGCCAGAAATATGTCGAGGCCCCGTCTCATTCTATGTAGAGGCATGGTTGGACATATCGAACTCTAATGTAATGTGTTAATTGTAATGATATGACTACCTATGTTCGATAATGGTTTCTTATGTTATGATTTGTTTCCTCTTATGTTATTGTGATGGTTGGATTGGGAATGTGCTTATGTGGAAAGTCCCTAACCCTTCTTACCCCCATAGCTTGAGTCATACTTACCCACCCCTTAGAATGTAATTGCTATGTGCTATGTGATTCATGCTTATCCCATTCCCGACAACATCCCCATAGCTTGAGTTCAAAGCCCCGGAATCCCTTAGAATTATGTGTTATTTATTATGATACGCGCTTTCAAACCGATGATGTGTGTGATGATACTAAGATGGCTTGATCGGGGACTCCCGGGTTCTCTTTCGCCATGTTACATCTAGGCCCTACTCTCTGGTCGTGACAATCCAGAACTCAAAGGGTAAAGAAGAATGTGAAGAAATCAAGGGTCAAGGAGAATTATTACCAACAACTACGTTCTCCAATGACATTAGAGGAATTTCTCCTGAGTTGGTTCCATACAATGATTTCTTGTTATGATATCAAGGCCTCATGTTGTAACATTGATGAGAAAGAGATAATAGGGGAAGATTCACCACCATCATTAGTCTCATCACATGAAGATCCCATCAAGTTTTTTTCTGAAGAAGTGAACACTACCAATGCAAAGTTAACATTCATTAGTGAAGATCTTTTATCAGGCAAAACGTTGCACAACCATCCTTTATATATGGTGGATTTTGTGCGTGAGCATAAAGTAAATAGAATTATGGTGGATAACGGGTCTGGAGTCAATATCCTCCCTATTCGAACTGTGAAGGAACTTGGAATCTCAATGGATGAGTTATCTAAATGTCATTTGATGATTCACGGGATCAACCAAGGGGGGCAAAAAGCCATTGGAGCTGTCAAGTTAGATATAATGATGGGAGATATGAGTTCGAGTGCATGGATGCAGTTCATTGACTCAAAGGCCTCATGTAATATCTTGTTAGGAATCCCATGGATACACGAGAATAAGGTTGTACCATCCACTTACCATCAATGCTTTAAATACTTCAAGGATGGGGTGCAAAAGAAGGTAGTGGCTGATGATGAACCTTTTACTGAGGCAAAAGTGATGTCGCTCAAGCCACACCTTCTTTTTAAGGTAAAGCGGTCGTTGTCAAGTAATTAACCTAACCGAGGCTATGGTTGATCCCTTGGAAAATATGGTACACTCAAGAATTAATTCAATGTAAGTCGGGATAACTAACCTACTTATCTCCCAAGAAAATAGGGGGTTTACGTGAAATAAAATTAACTAAACTAAATGAATGCAGGTGATGAGAAACCAATAGAAGAGATGAATCCCTAACTTAGTATTATCATATAAATACAACCTTTTCCAGTGTGTAGGTGTAGGAAAGTAAGCTAGGTTAACCTAAACCTTTGATCCAGTGAATAGATAAATTTCATCTCAGAACTTGATCCATCTCCGTGATGTGGTATTACTAACCCTTACTTTTTATCCCAGTACAACCTTTCCTTGATCCAGTTCGGTTGATTAGATGAGAACATCTTAATCAAATCCTGTTAATTACCTTTTTTCCCATTCATTACTTCCTTGATCCGGCAAATAACACTAGGCGAGTTCTAATGTAGGCCTCCGTTAAAAAGTAGTTAAAGCAAAGAGGATTAATTAATACAACCTAACACACCTTCCAAGAATTACACAATATTCGATTTTATCTTGTTAGTTCATCCTGGTTCTCACAATCCTAGTTGTGAATTTAGCTATGCATGATCAATATAAATGCAAAAATTATGAAGTAGAGTAGCATAATTAAGCACTTACACAGATGAATTAAGAATATGAAATTCAACTCTTCAATTAGAATTACAAGGTTAAATAAAGAATACACACTAATGTTTTTCCTCTCAAAATATGATGAATCCTAAGTGTATCCTCTAAAACCTTGTTCAAACTTCGTGACTGCTCTTCTGAAAATTTCAAGTTATAAAATTCTAAAACCTAAATTATGGGTAGATGGTTAGTTGAGCTTCTTTGGGTTAGTTGTTGACGAATTACTTTTATGGACTATTTATAGATGTAGAAAAATAACCAAGTCCAAAATAAATTGAAAAACCCAAAACTCAAAAAATTGTAGTTGTCGCCTTCAATTTGGTTTGCATTCCTTGCCTGCCACGTGTGAGAGGCATCAATTGCAATTCAAATTACATTAGAATTGAAATATGCCACATGCATATGTATATTAATGTATATATTATTATATCCAATTTAATCCATTAAGTTGTCTGCTTAAATGTTCTTCTTTAATCTTTCGTTTTAATTTGTTTGAGCTCCAAATCTCTTCATTTTGCATCAATTTAATCCTACAAATAAAATACATAATTTAACACAATTCATAAAATTTATGCTCAAAATAGATAAATAAAAGTATTAAATATGAAGTAAATAATGATTAAAATATTTACTTTTAGCCTCATATCAAGAAGCACATTTTGCAGATGCTAAATTCTACTTAAAAAAGCATGCCTTAAAGGAAGTCAAAGCTGCCAACACAACACCAAAGATTGATATCCCAAAAAAGGTCGGGGTAGCAACTGAGAAGGCAAAGGTTATGGTGGAGAAAGATCAAGATATGAGCAAGGTACCCAAAACATATGAAGCCTCTTCAAGTAGGAAAGTGGCTACAACTCTTCGCTATGTCCCAAAAGTAAATAAGGTTAAAGTTCAACCTTCTGGATCACAGAGTGAGGGGTTGATGTTTCCTATCCAGAAGATGGATACAATCAACCCACCTTCAAAAGTGATAGAAGGATTTGTCAAACCATCAAGCCATAGTTCTTATAAGTCACTTCCCAAAAAGCGCACGAATGCGGGTTTTGACTCGACTGCTTATAAATTATTGGTAAAAGCAGGGTACAATCCTAATGAATCTTGTAAACTAGGTAAGGTTCCGCATGAAGTTATTGAAAAGGGAAATCATGGTAAGAATACTATTCAAAGAAGGATGTTAGAAAGAGGATATGTTGTTAAGCAATTTCGTGAAGGCTTGGGTAATAGAGAACCATTACCTATTCAAATCTCTATAAGGAGAATGAGCATTAATTACATTACCCCTATAGAAGAATCTGTGATACCGACAAAAGGACCTCTGTGTTTGATCAATTTACTGACCCTGCTACTAATACTTCTTTATTTGATAGACTTGTTAAATCAACTCCAAGAACTTCAGTGTTTGACCATTTAGGTCCAATAAATAGGAAATTAAGCGAAAAGGGAATTATGGAAGGATGGGAGAACATGTTCACTCTCAAGAGCACAATCCACCTAAGAATTGCTCCAGTTTGATTCCTTCTCGAATGAAGCGAGAAGCAAAACTTATAGTTTCATGTGGAAAGGTCCTAATGACAAAAACTCATACCATAATTCACACTAAGGAGCGCAAGGAAGATGAAGAAAGTGTGGGGTCATCATATCACATCACAATTTGTGATGAGAAATGTACTTCACCATACATGAAAGTTGAAAATGAGTTTGTTGGTGTCCATTCGTGTTATCATATATCTTTCAATGACGGTGTCCTCAAGCAGATGAAGAAGTTGAAGATGCGCCTCCAGAACTCGAAGAAAGGGTAAAAATATTATTGATGTATTAAAAGAAATGAATCTTGGAGATGATGATGACAAAAGACCTATATATGTAAGTGGATCTTTGATAGAGGATGAAGAAAAGAAATATATGAAGTTACTTATTGAGTTTAGAGATGTGTTTGCTTGGAGTTATAAAGAGATACCGACATTAGATCCTAGAGTTGCAGTCCATCATCTTACTGTCAAATAAAGTTTTCATCCTATTAAGAAAGCTCAATGTTGATTCAGACCTGAACTAATTCCATGGATCGGAGTTGAAGCTACCAAGCTCATCAAAGTAGGTTTCGTTCGGGAAGTCAAGTATCCTACATGGATTTTAAGCATTTTAATTGTAAGAAAGAAAAAAGTCCAAATTCGAGTTTGTGTTGACTTTAGGGATCTTAATAATGCATGCCCTAAAGATGAATTCCCTCTTCCAATCCTCGAGCTTATTATTGAAGCCACGACTGGATATGAGACCATGTTCTTTATGGACGGTTCCTTTGGATATAAACAAATTTGGATGGCACCAAGAGATGAAAAACTTACTACATTTTGTACTCCTAAAGGCATATATTGTTACAAAGTGATGCCTTTCGATTTGAAGAATGACAGAGCTACTTACCAACGGGCAATGTAGAATATTTTTTATGACATGCTCCTGATTTGCCCAAATTGATATTCCAAATGAATAGTAAAGTGGTCGTTGATCAAATATAGAATCCAACAAAAGTTGGGGTCGATCCCACAAGGAATGCGTGAGAATATATCTATTAGCACTTATTTTTAGATGTAATGTCTAGTTCTCATAAACAAATGCACATAAAGTAAATTGGGGGGGAGGGGGTTTGATAGTGGGAATTGATGAAGTTAAGTGAAATACTGAAAGGAATGTAATAACAACTGGATTTCAAACAATTGATTAGATGCTAGGATTGTGTTCCCCATGATGCTCAATTCGATAGCCAAATTTGATAATAAACCCATTCATGATTATGTATACAAGATCAAGCAAGCTAGTTAACATCTAATTCACCTCTCGATCCTTCTTAGATGTATTTCATTTCTCACCTCCCGGCCTCAGAATGTATATTCGTAACCCTTGCTACGAATCCCATAATACTCTCACCTTCCGATCTTAAGTACTTTGACTAGGTTATTAACCTTGAAGTTCTGTTGTAAATTTATTTTCCTACTCACTACACCCCTCCCAAGCAAGCAATAAATATAGGAATACCCTCAATATGTTGACTCATTAAGGAACAAATTAAAGTGAAGAACAATATAATGTATACAATAACCAATCCCAAAATTTAACACGAATTTGTTTGTCTTATTGAGTTATCATGGTTCTCACAACCCTAGTTGCGGGTTTAGCCTAGCATATTCAACGTAAATAACCCGCAACAAAATGAAAAATCATAATAAAGAACTTACTATTGATAAAAGAAGAAATACATGGATGAAAATCTCAAAGAGAAGATCAAAATTCGAAATCTCGATGTAATTAAGCGTGAAATAGTGTTCCCTCATCACTCTTTATCTCCAGTAGTCAATAATAAATTAAAATAGAATAAAATAAAACCTTATATACACATGAAAAACCTAATTCTACTTAAAATAGGAAAATAGACGTCGACATGGTTCACAAACATCTACACGGCTCATGAGGCGTGACATGGACCATGAAATAGTTCGATCTTGCACTTGAGCTTCAAATTTACGCACCCATTCACAGTTGGGCCTCACGACCCATGAAAGGTTTCACGATCCATGTGAACGAGTCGTGTGCCTTGACTTAAAGATTTCCTTCACGCTCCAACGTCATCTTAGCACCACGACCCTCTTCATGGTCCATGATATGGCACACGACCCGTGGAGGGTCACATTGACTTTCCCTTACTGTGTTTTCTTCTATTTTTTACGATAATTGATCGTGTCATCTTCATGATCATGTACATGACCCATGTGGGTTTTCACGATCCATAAAAGTCACCGTGAACTTTGCCTTGCTTTTTATTATTCTATCACCTTCTAACAAGCCCAAGTGTGAGGCCACGATGGGCTTCACAGACTGTTTCATGCTTCAGGGGCCATAAGAGCGCCCATGGTTCTCCACTTACATCCATTTTTTCTCTAAGGAACCTAGTTCAGGTTTTAGACAGCCTCCCACGGTCCGTGGTGACATCCTTCTTCCTGTACTTGGGCTCTTTTTCAGTCCTTTTCTTGCATTTTTCTTGAATTTCCATGCCATATCCATTTCCCTGCAAATGAACACAAAATAAATATCAAACCAAGAAGATTTCTTAAGAACTCAATAAAATCCTACGTTAAAAGCGTCATAAAAGTTATATTTTCATGACTCATCAACTCCATAAAAATATTGATTGTTATGTCAATGATTTAATGGTAAAATCAAGGAAGAGTTGTGACCACCTGCAAGATTTGATAATGGTGTTCGAACAACTTCAAAGATACCAACTCAAAATGAACCCTTTAAAATTTGTTTTTGGAGTTACTTAAGCAAAGTTTTTGGGTTTTATTGTTCGACATCGAGGGATTGAAATTGACCAAGACAAGATAGATGTTATCTTGAAGATGCTTGAGCCTAAAAACATTCATGACTTAAAAATCTTACAGGGAAAGTTTGCATAGCTTAGAAGATTTATCTCAAATCTTGCTGGGAGTTGTCAACCATTCAGTCGTCTTATGAAGAAAGATGTTCCTTTTAAATTGGACCAAGCTTGTACCAATGCTTTTGAGAACATAAAATCCTAATTTATGAAGTCTCTCGTACTTATGACTCCTATACCTATAAAACCTTTGATATTATATATTGCAACACAAGAAAGGTCCATAGAAGCACTTCTAGCACAAGAAAACAGTGAAGGAAAAGAAAATATCCTTTATTACCTGAGTAGGATGATGACACAAAATAAGAGTAAGTATTCACCTATTAAGAAATTATGTCTGGCACTTGTTTTCTCAATTCAGAAGATAAAGCATTACTTTCAATCTCATGTTATACGCCTTGTCTCTAAAGAAAATCCTACCAAGTTTTTCATGTTCAAGCCTATCTTAAGTGATCGATAAGTGAGATTGTATCTCTAATTTCAATAATTTGAAATTTTATACATCTTCCAAAAGCTGTAAAAGGACGAGTGCTAGCAGATTTCTTAGACAATCATTCTAATTTTTAATGATTAGGAGTTCTCTGATGATTTACCTGATGAAAACACAATGATGGTAGAATTCTAGCGACCATGGAAAATGTATTTTGATGGTGCTGTGCATCATGAAGGGGTTGGTGTTGGAGTAGTGTTTACCACTTCTTATGGAGAAGTCTTTCCATATTCTTTTACTTTATCACAATGTTGTTCTAATAATATTGTTGAATATCAAACACTCTTGCTTGGACTTGAAATGAACATTGATATGAAATGGTTGCAACTGTAAATTCTTGGGGATCCCAAGTTGGTGGTTAATCAAGTTTCTGGGTAATTATGAGATGAAAAAACCTAAGTTACTCCCATACTGCAATTATGCTCAAAAGATGATGGGTTGGCTCGGAGAGGCGACTATTCAACATGTTCCTAGAGGGGAAAATAAGAAAGTTGATGCATTGGCAACTTTAGATTCTACGTTGGTATCGGTTGATCAAATGCAAGTTTCTGTTTATCAAGGATGGATTGCCGTTCCACTAGATGCGTATAAGAAATAATTTGAACAAGTCATCGCTACTTTTGAAGCTGAAATTGAAGACTGGTGACAACCAATAATTGATTACTTATGTTATAGAATACTTCCTAAAAATCTTTGAAGGAAGACTGAAATTCGATGACGAGCCCCTCAGTTTCTTTATTACAAAGATACACTCCATAGAAGATCATTTGATGGGGTGTTCTTACGTTGTTTGGGGGCAGATGAATCCATTCAAGCAATGGAAGAAGCACATTCTAGAGTACGTGGGGCACACCAATTTGGGCATAAACTTTATTTCCATATAAAAGCATGGGGTACTATTGGGAAACCATGGTGAAAGATTTTTTGGATTACATTCGAAGGTGTAAAGCTTGTCAATTCCATGCAAACTTTATACATCAACCCCCAGAAGTATTGCACCCAACTATTTCTTCATGGTCATTTAAAGCTTGGGGTTTGGATGTTGTTGGCCCATTACCTAAATCCTCTGGTGGGCTTTTGTACATCTTAGCTGTGACAGATTACTTCTCAAAATAAATGGAAGTTGTTTCTCTTAGAGAAATAAAGAAAGAGAATGTCACCAATTTCATTCATGTCAATGTTATCTTTTATTTTGGTATTTCTCGATATATATTGATCGATAATAACAAGCCACTTAATAATAAGTTGATTACAAAAATATGTGATCTTTTTGGCTTCAAGCAACGCAATTCCTCTATGTATTATGTTGCTACTAACGGCCTCGCTGAAGCATTCAATAAGATGCTTTGCAACTTGTTGAAGAAAGTTGTCTCTAAATCTAAGAGAGATTGGTATGAAACAATGGAAGAAACTCTTTGGGAATATAGGACCACATAACACATGCCAACGCAAGCAACTCCTTATTCTCTTGTTTATGGAGTTGAGGTGGTCCTTCCACTTGGGCATCATATTCCATCATTGTGGCTTGCTATTAAAGAATGGCTCACCAATGAAGAAAATTCTCAATTACACCTCGAAGAATTGGAGGCCCTTGATGAAAAGAGGCTAGAAGCTCAACAAAGTTTGGAATGCTATCAAACTCATCTAGCCCGATCCTTCAATAAGAAGGTTCATCTCAAATGCTTTCAAATTGGCGACCAAGTTCTTCTTGTAAGAAGGCCTATTATTACTTCTCGATGATTTGGAGGCAAGTTCTCTGCTAAGTGGGATGAACCATATGTTGTACAAGAAGTATACTCAAATAGCACTTATAAATTGGTTTACTCAAAAGGGTTTCACATTGGCCCCATCAATGGAAAGTTCATAAAGATATACTATCCTTGAAAAGAGAGGTGCACTCCATAAGGAACAAAAACAAACTGCATTATACTCCTGGCTCGAAAAAATATAAATTGTGTATGATACAATAATAAAAAAATAATAAAAATTCAAAAAACAAAAAAATTATCACTCTTTCATAACTACGTTATGATTTGATCCTCTTCTTTGAGGTACATAGGTGCTTAGAAGTTACATTCTACTTTCAGTCACATGAGTGTCAAAAGTACATATTCCCCACTTGATCCTTTTCATCGAGATTTGTAAGTACTTAGAGCTACATACGAAGTTCATTATCATAAGTCTAAACAAAAATGAAAAGGAGCAGAGCATCACAGTATTTCCCTAAAAAGTTCAATGCAAGTCAGAGAGGGTCGAGCAAGACAAAATTTGAGTTGACTTTAAAGAAATATCTATATAAATTTGTAAGTCTTAGGTGGGATTTTTTTTGTTTACATGTTATAGTCTTGAGAGTTCTTATTTTAGAAAACAATCTCATCATTTTAGCCTTTCAATGCATCAATATGCATAAATGAATCCTAAAGCTAAAGCATAAAGGGAGCATTGAAGAAAATATACAATATAAAGAAATTAAAAGGTTTCTTTGCTATTGATATTAATAAAATGTCAACTAAGCGATAAAAAAAAAAGGAAAAGCGTAAAGTTTGAAAGAAAACATGTTCCTATAGGCTAATCTAAACATAGCTTATAATTGGCTAATTCTTGAAGAAAGGCTTCTAAGATCTTCTTCTTATCTGCTACCTCATTCGAGGTAGTTGAGGTTGCTAAGAAAGCATCGACACATTTGTTGTACTCCTGTTCAACTACTAAAACTTTAGATTCAACATCTTCGGTTTCTTTCTTGACAGCATTTCGACGAGCCTTTAACTCATTCACCTTATTCTTTGCCTCTTTGGAGATTGAAGAGTAGTAGATAATTTCTTGGATTTTTTACTCTTTTCATTTAAAACAAGAGCAAGATCTTTCTTGACTTTTAAATAAGGCTCAGACTTTTCAAGCTACACAATTTTATCAGCAAGGGACGATCGTGCTTTGTCATAAGAGGTGACAAGTGCGAAGAAGGAGTTCAATAAGTTCTTAAAAGAAAAAATATCCACACCCATTTTTTCTATATCCTCGAGAATTACTTGGACCTCATCCTCAAGGAAGAAGCACGTTCTGTAGTATGGTCAATGAGTTTAGAGTGTATCTTAGCTCATGTTTCCTTGACAAAATTCATTCGAATCTCCGAAATGACCTTTCTTCCATAAAAAGTGGGCATGGATATTGCTGGTTGTTCACGAGCATTGAACTCTGTGGTGCTTGTAATTCTTCTATGAGAAGTAGATGTAGCATCTTGCTTCAATTTAATTGCCAAAGATGATTTTCTTGAATTTGGACCTTCTATAGATTCATTACTAAATTGTAGTTTAGAAACTTCCAACATATTGATGTTGCTTGCCTAAAAAAAAGAGAAAGATAATAATTAGTAACATTATTTGGTGCCACAAGATAATGTAGAAGTTGCAATCATTACCTCTTTTATGGTTGTCAAAGTCCTTGAAGAACTAATGTTATTTTCAAAAACCTTCACCATATGTAAATTAGTATCTTTTTGCATGTCTGAAGGTCGTCTTAACCTCTTCCAATATTCATCACTTTTGGTACTAGTACTCTCATCTTGAGTTGGTCGCTTAAGAGGAGTATGATAAGAGGATCTTTTTTCCTTATCCGAAATAACAACTTTAGACTTCAGAGAATGAGGTTCACTCATGACTAAGACCACTTCGTTGTTTTGAATAACATTAGGGCCCATACCAGTCTCATTCACCAAGAATTGTACTTGGGTTTCTAGAAACTTGCCATGCACTTTATCCCACCAAGATTGATAATTGAGCAAAATATATTTCTTCAAATTGGGATCATTAGGGGGAAATTTTGCCCTTAACTTGGACATAGTCAACACACAAATTTGCGCAAGTCTTAATCCCTCAACCAATGAAGCCTCTCAAAAGTCATTGTCCAATCGATCAGGGATATCTTTAAAAAAAAGCCAATCTGGTGGCTAAACCTGTGAGGACTATAAGGCTCAATAATAAAGGCATCTCCATCCCTCAAAGTAAGACAGTTTGAGTGAATACTCATGACGAAATTCGATTGGTACTCTTTTTCTGTGTCATCATCACGATAGTGGTATACATGAAGCCTGTCAAGCAATGTTGCATTCAAAACAATAGTTTTGCCTCTATGTATACACTTTCGTGCCTCCTTTTGTTCATAGTACCTGGCAGCGCCTTTTCCAGAATAAGTGGCCATAAATGGATCAGTTGGCCTATTCTATAATGGATAATGAGTCCTGAAGTAATAGGCCAATCAACTATACACATAATGGATCGGTAAACAAGTGTGGATAGTATCAAGCTGCAAACATTTTGAAATTATGTTCAAACCTCTATAGATACTAGCTAATATTAGGACTACAAGGCTAACTCTTCGTTTGCATGCTAGTTGACAGGCAATTCTAAAGACGCCTGGTCGAATAAAGCCAGTCTTTTCTGTAGGAAGCACAAATGCACATAGCCAACAAGATAAAAATACTGTCAAATACGTTTTCTCTACCTTCTGGACCTTAACCCCTAATTTACAAAACAAGAATTCTTCAGTAGAAGACTAATTGATATGCTCATCAATTGTTCCAATTGGGTTATGCAAAGTTTTAAAATGAGTAGACTTCTTTTCTTTTCTTGGAGGGGTTTTTTTGTATTTTATATTCGTCCTACACCAATAATTTACCCATTGCTCCACAGAAACATCCAGTTCGCCGTTATTGGCTAATCTTAATTGACAAAAAAACATCAAATAAATTCTCATAGGATAGTGGGAGAATCCTCTTCCCCTTGTCGAGTATGCTTGTAAGTTCTACAACGTTTGGCACGACTTCCTCATAAAGACTTCAGTTATGAGTAAACCACCAATTGCATGGAAGTCCCAAAGTGATATAGATACTTCTCTAATTGAAGTAAGCAATGTATTTGTAACAGGATACTAAGCCTCAAAAAAGGCTTGCAAGATGTTAGTGTTAAGGTCATAAGTGAAAAGTGAACCATATACAACGTAATAAATCCTTGCATCCTTCAAAGTTTGGCGACTCCTACTAAGAATATCTTTGACCCACTCCTAATAACTTGTAATGTAGTGAAACTCTCCATCAAACGTGAAAGTGTCATTCCATTGAGTCTCTCCATTTATAAATTGACGTCCCAAACATGTTAGAGAACTTGCAGTATTTCTGACACGGTGATTAGAAGAATGAAGTTCTCAAGTATTTGGAGGATGATTGTTATGTTCGAGAGTCTAATTATCTAAATTGGGAATGTCTCTAGGACCGGCCAAGAAGCAACATAATGTCCACCTAATGAAGTACCTGCAAGTAATTTGATCTCCATCTTACTTCCTTTATGGTATGATATTACAAGGTATCACAACTTAGTAGAAAAAGATGTAAAGTCTCTGAAGTAAACTATGATTCAAACTAAAACAAAAGAGTGTTTTTTCAGCGCTTAATCTAGTAACTCAATAATCATGGTTATGAATTCAAATAACCAAAAAACAATTATACCTGGTTTGGGTCTTAGACAAATTATGTAAAGCTTTTGCCTTAGACGGTGTAAAGTCATTAGCTTGAATTGTATGGCGCTTTGACTTAGATAGTGTAAAGTCTTTTCCATAAATTATATAAAGTCTTTATCTTAGATGGTGTAAAGTCTTTAACTTGGAATGCATGACGCCTTTTACTCATATAGTGTAAAGTCTTTGCCACAAATTATGTAAAGTCTTTGTCTTAAATGGTGTAAGGTCTTTAGCTTGGACTGTAGGGCACCTTTGACTCAGACAGTGTAAAGGCTTTGCCACCAATTATGTAAAGTCTTTGCTTTAGACGGTGTAAAGTCTTTAGCTTGGACTGTATGGAGCCTTTGACTCAGACAGTGTAAAGCTTTGCCATAAAGTATATAAAGTTTTTGCCTTAGACGGTGTAAAGTCTTTAGCTTGGACTGTATGGCGCCTTTGACTCAGACAGTGTAAAGTCTTTGTCTTACACGGTGTAAAATCTTTAGCTTGGACTGTATGACATCATTTACTCAGACAGTGTAAGTTTTTACCACAAATTGCATAAATTTTTTGCCTTAGACAGTGTAAAGTCTTTAGCTTGAACTATAGGGCACCTTTGACCCAGACGGTGTAAAATCATTGTCAAAAGTAAATCAAAGGGGGGGAGGGGAGTTGATGCTATAACTTAAAGTTAACAAAATAAAATCGGGGACAAAGTTGACAAAGAAATACAATAACTATGACCTCTTTACTACAAAAAGAAAATCATCAATTTTCTTTCTAAGTATTTTATTTTTTTTCACAAAAAAGGATAAGAAAATATTATTCGGGAACATGTAAAAAAGGGATAATTCATCAATCAAAGAAGTTATTTTTTGATGAATTAAAATATCTATATATATATATATATATATATATATATATTAGTTACTTTCATATGAAATACAAAATACCCATGTGATCAAAAAAAGGGATAATTCATCAACCAAAAAAATTATTTCTTGATGAATTAAAAATATATTTTAGTCACTTTTACATGAAATACAAAAACAAAATCCCATGTGACCAAAAAAGGGGAAAATTCATCAACCAAAGAAGTTATTTCTTGATGAATTAAAAATATATATACCTGTTTTAGTTACTTTCATATGAAATATAAAATGTCGATGTGAAAAAAAGGAATAATTCATCAAACAAAGAAGTTATTACTTGATGAATTAAAAATATATATACTTTTTTAGTCAATTTCATATGAAATACAAAGAAACAATCCATGTGATAAAAAAAGGGATAATTCATCAACCAAATAAGTTATTTCTTGATGAATTAAAAAATATATATATTTTAGTCACTTTCATATGAAATATAAAGTACCCACAAGATAAAAAAAAAAAAAGAAATTTATCATGATTTCAAAGATACACCAACCCTCTAAAATTAATGCTCATAAATGAGAATAAAGGATCCATTTATAGGTGAACAATACAGAGTATTTAACTTTTAGTAGAATAGAAATAGGAGAAAGTTATCAGACTTGGTCAAAAAGGAATTCTACTTCTAATTAAAAAGGGGTAAGTTGCATATGTGCAGGTTCGTACGCCTTTAGATTAGCTATTACGTGGGCCATGGACAAATCACATTGCTTGATATAATTGCTGAAAATTAATATGAGATTTTGTTACTTACTGGTTACGTGGGCCACTCACGGCCCATTATCCACTATTACACTTGTTGATTTGACAAGTAAATCACTTGTTGATTTGATAAGTAAAGCAACATTTACTTTTCTTTCACCAGATCTTTAATTAATACTTCAAGTCCAATCTTCAATGAAATTAAAAAATATTTTGACAGGACTTAAAGTAGGGAGTATTTATAAGTATTGAAATTTTATTGGAATTAACTTCGTAAATTAATTTGGACTATATTAAATTCAAGAAAATAGTCCAAATTATGTGAAAATTCAAGACAAATTAAAGGGGCCACTAAAATCACACCATGTGTCATATTTATGTGACAATCCAAGTCAAATTAAATGAGCCCCTAAAATCACATCACGTGTCAAATTTAGGTGGCAATTCAAATCAAATTAAATGAGTCACTACGATTACACCACGTGTAAAACTTATGTGGTGATCCAAATCAAATTAAATGAGTCACTAAAATAATGACATGTGTATATGTGGCATGTTCTAGCCAATCAAATTAGAGTCTTTCACCAAGAAATTTGATTGGTCATTCAAAATGACCAATCAGATCACACAAGTACACTACTTACTAAACTATAAATAGGGGTCTCATTATTCACCAAGAGCTTGGACAAAAACAAGAAGCAAGAAGAGAGTTTGTGGATCAAAGATTACAAATTCTTTACAATTTACAAGTTCAAGATCAAGAACCAAGTGAAAAATCAAAACGTTCAAGATCAAGATACTTGTTTACACTAATTATTAGTGATAACCATACAAGGGTTCGTGACGTATAATTCAAGTTCAAGATTCAAAGACAAGATTCAAGATCAAGCTACTCAGACCCTTGGATCTAATTCGAGTTCAACATTTTTTTCATTACCTGAAGAATTAGAGGATTATCATAGAGATTATAACACCCATTACAATTTGAAATTCAATATAATATAGTTGTTACTTCAATTTTTCCTGTCTTGATTTTTTTTTTCGACTCGAAAATTTGTTGCGTACAATAAGTTCTATATTTTGATTAAAAAAATAAACATACGATTAATATAACTGAATTCTTAAGTATTAATCAAGTCCTCAATGCCTTTGGTGGGTCGTTTCAATTTTATTTATTTATTATAAAAAAATAATATCCATTTTTACTTGTCTAGTTTAGAAAATCAAGAAACAATTATCACTTACTTCCTAATTTATCCTTGTTATAACTATAGTTATCTTTCAATGCATTTTTCAAAATATTGAATTTATCATATTCAAAAAGTACATTCTATTTATAATGATAACGTACTTGATCTACCTTCAAATTTTAATTAATTAGTGAGCTTCAAATTCAAAGAGGCGATAATAATTCTAAATTTATAGGTTCAACATTCAAATAAAAACTTTGCATATCAAGATTCAATACTTAACTTTAACGTTATATTTCAAATTCAAATAATAAATTTAATTAACACTCAATAATAATACTAATGAATAATATATCAAAATATGGTTAATAATGTTGACACCCAATTTTGACCTTCCACGACATAAATTAATTGTCAAGATTCTTCGAATTTTTAATAATTCAAAATAATTATTTCAAAAGTTCATTAGATTTTAAAATATTATGTATATTACGTATTTATTTTTTATTTCACAAAGATTACTCCGGAGATTATATTTTTGATTAATCTACAAATTATTTTCAATGTGAATTTATTTGATATTTAATTTAGTTATTTTGTTTCGTTGATTTCAAGAAATTCTTTAATTAATTTCTATTGATTTCATGTCGTGGTCAATTTAATCAATTTCTCCAAAATTGACCACATTTTAAATGGTCACATTTGTAATTCAAGCGGCTATTCTCTTGATTTCAAATCCCTCCCCCTTTATCCCATTTTTCCAGATTATTGGGTCCATTTTTTGGGACCAAATCAGCCCAAATTCTACCCCGCCCCAGCCGAGCCCAATCCCTTTATTCCCCAGCCCAATCCATTTCTCCCTTTCGGCCCACTTCTCCATTTCCAATCCCAAATATTACTCCTTCAGCCCAACCTTTCCCCTAACCCAGCCCACCGAATACTCCTCCAGCCCAGTCCAAAACTCCCTTGACCCGGCCCATTTACCCTTTATCTCTTCATCAGCCTCACATACATCTAGGGGGAATGAATTAAGGATGACAAAAAAGACTAGAAATTAAAAAAAAGTGACTCTAGTTTTAAATATTAAGGATAGGTGACAAAATTTTAATTATGTTTTAATAATATATGGCTTTTTAAAAATAGGTCCTTCAAGTTTTTTTTTTACATTTGAACCCAAATTTTAATAAAAACCTAATTTCTAAAATCAACCCCATTTTTCTCCAGCAGGCAGCAGACACCAGGTACTCTTCCGCCTCTTCTTCTTTTTTTTTTTTTCTTCTTCTTCTTCTTCTTCTTCTTCTTCTTCTTCTTCTTCTTCTTCTTCTTCTTCTACTTCTTCTTCTTCTTCATCATCTTTCTTTTGTTATTCTATTGTTGGTGTTGGTATTGATTTTGCACCTCATTTTGAATTCTTATTTGAAGAATTTAAAAGAGGAAAATTTTAAATTTTATACTACATTTTGTTTATGTGGCTT
>JBCEWC010011024.1:0-17089 GCA_038996855.1 Solanum aculeatissimum
GGTCTAACCATGTACATGATTCTTGACAAATGTTTTGACATGACTAATGATGCAAGATTTCCAAAGAATGTTGTCTCCTGTTTTACATGAAGCATGTATATGTATACATACGTATTCTCGTGGGATGAGACTTAGCACCGAGGGAGTAGGTAGCCAAATGGGGCACTTAGAGTCCCCGCCTATTCCGTCAAACCATGTGCCACTATGGGTATATAAATCTCTGAAAGGGATTTCATGTCATGTTTAATCCCTTGTTCAAGGGTGTCTTGGGCTCTACTTGGCACGTAGGCCGGATCCGGGTAGTGGCACGTTCGGGTCACTCATGTTGTCGGTTGAGGTTAAATCCCCGCTATATATGAACATAGGATTTGCCTTCTCATACATCATGGCATAGCATATTGTTATACTACTCCTTTGTCTACGTGCAATCCTTTCATATATTGTCCCCTTGTCATGTTGCTTGGTCATGCTATACGTGTCATATGCATTGCATACCCGCATACTTAGTGCTTAATTGTGCTAATCCATATTCTTTCTACATGTTGTCACCATGTAGGGTTTGAGGGTGACTACTACATTCTCCCGAATGACGGTTGATTCTATATAGAAGACCTGTAGTGGTGAGCCCTATTGTTCAAGGGAAATCGCCACCATCTGTCTACCTTTATTTCCATGTATTTACTTTCATAACTAGAGGGTGAGCCTCAAAGATTGTCAAGGCCCCGCTCCTCTATGTAGAGGCATGTTTTGGACTAATCTTACTCTTATACGTTAGACTCGTATGTTATATTTGCCTATGTATTGTGATACTATGTTCCACTTAATCTATGATTATGTTCTTATGTTATGGAAATAGCTTATGTTTTCATGTTAAGATTATGGAATTAACGTTAAGTATGATGAATGATTATGCGCTATGTGTAAGCATGTTCCCCCCTTTCTCGTATTGTCCCCATAGCTTGAGTCACAAGTCCCTAAATCCATAGAGTTTATGTGCTACATGCATTAGCTTCCGCGTTTCCGAACCGATGCTGAGTGTAATGATGCTATGATGTCTTGATCAAGGGTCTTAGGGTCCTCTTTCGCCATGTCACATCTAGGTCCCCTATCTGGGTCGTGACATAAGCACATTCTTAACATTCACAAGCCCATAAGCATAAGCATAAGCATAAATGGAACATTATTTCCATAAACAAATCCCAATAGTCATAAAATCCCAATAAAGCATAATACAATGTGCAATAGTTTAGTGTGGCCAACATCGCCTCTACAAAATATAGAGCAGGTTCTCGACATAGTTAGGAGCTCACCCTCAATAGATGAAACAAGAAAATAAATAAATACAAGGAAGATAGAAGGTGGCTATTGCCCTTGAACAAAAGGGCTCACCACAAGCTAATAGCTCCAAGGATGTCACTCGTCGTTCGCCGGAAGATTGAAGTCATCACCGGTCCCTACATGGTTAGAACATGTAGATGAAAGTATAGGTTAGCATAAAGTATGTACTATGTATGTAGACTTGCAATGCATATGACAATAGTATGACCAAACGAGATGACAAGGGGACATGTGATACGAAAGGAATACACATAGCCAAAGGGAAATATATTATAACAATATGTCATGCCATGATTCATGAAATGAAATGTAAGTTCATATCATAGCGGGGATATGACCTCAACTGATACCGGAGGAGACCCGAGTGAGCTACTACTTAGATATAGACTACTTGCCAGGTAAGTCCCTAATCACCCTTCAACAAGGGGAAAAAAACAAGTCATCCTATCTAGAGATAAATCCCATATTGGCACATGGTATGACGTAAAGGAGTGGGATCCTTGGGGATAGCCCACTTACTGCTCCAATCCCTCGGTACTATGTCTCATCCCACGGGAATACATATATATACATCCAAGCCTTTCAAAACGACGAGTTGATATTTTTTCAAATCCATGCATCTATTGACAAAACCAAATCATGATCAAATCCATATCCATACTTAGGCTAAAAGCCAATAAGAATTTCCAAAACTATTCCATGTCAATGCAATAAGAGTAGCTCATTTACATAGCTTATCATATCAAGCCTTCAAAACATATCAAAGTGGTGTAAGTACCCAAAATGCTCAAAGATCCATAACAAGAGACTATGTGATCACAAGCCTTAACATATCATATAATAACAAGAGGGTCATGCCCTTAACAAGAGTTTCATCATAACCATACATCAATGCATATGCCATGAATGAGAGATCAAGTGCATGGGTAATGGAGATTCAAACTTTAAAACCATAATTCAATAGGTAATTTAACATATTTCATGATAAAATCCCAATTCAAAACATAATGCAATTTACCCATGCATATTAAATCATTAAAGGGACATGCATATTGATCCTTCAAGAAGTTCCTTGTATTTCAAAAATTCAAACTCAAATCATCATTAAATCACCTAATTTGTATAGCCCACAACTCAATGCAATAAAATACATTGAAAATTAAAGAATCCATAATTAAAGAAAGATTAAATTCATAAATTAAAGAGGAGGGTTCTTGGGTCTTCATGGATGAAAGAAAATCCATAAATCAAACCCGCATACCTTGAGTTTAATCAAGAGAATTGAATGGAAATGCAAGAAAGATGAATTTCCCAAAATTTCATCAAGCTTTCATGAATGGAGGTCAAAAGGATTGAGAGAATTTTGGAGTGAATTGAGGAGTTTTAAAATGGATAAAAGATGATTAGGGTTTGATTTAAGTGAGTTAGGAGACTTTAGAAAGCCTAAAAGGGGCATAAGATCTAATTAAATTAGGAATTAACCATTAATGAAATGGACTAGATCACTGAAAACAGTGACTCACGGAAGGCCTACAGTGACCGTCTAGAGGCTCATGGACCGTGAGCCTATCCGTAAGACCACACTTGGTCTCGACTATGGCTTGAACTCTCGGGGAACTATTTGGATCACTTCACAAGGGGCCTCACAGACTGTGTAGCTGCACACAGACTGTGTACTGGTCTGTGGAGTATTACTTGGTCTGTAGTCCAGCCCCAAACCTTGGCCAACTTTCTCGATCACCTCACGGGCCGTGAAGGCTTACACGGACCATGAGGTGGTCTGTGGGACAACACTTGGTCCATGGCTTGGCCCTCAACCCTTACGAGCACACTGGACCAACCCACGAACACCCCACGAACTGTGGACCACCAAACGGTCTGTGGTCCCACCCTTAGACCCAATTCCAATACCTTTTTCTAGCATACTTCTAATTATGGGCAGACTCACTGCAAGGGCCATAACTTTCACATTCAAACTCCGAATCGAGTTAAAGCAGTTGTGTTGTGAAGATAACTCAAAGAGATTTAATTTGATATATAGTACCCCACAAAGTTCATCTTGTACCAAAATATATGTATTTTGAAAGTCCACTATCCAACCAACCTTACAACTTTACCACCAAAACGATTCCCTTGAATTCGGCCATTTAAATACAACCCATGGCTACCAAAGATTCAACCATGACCATTTTAACACTAACCTTGACAAACCATTACGAAGTTCGAAATTTTTTGGATCGTTACAATTTGTGGTCCCTCACTTGACTACATTCCGAATCCTTTTTCAAGCATACTTCTGAATACAGGTTCTCTCACTGTAAGGGCCAAAACATCCACATCCAAACTCCGAATCAAGTAAACCCAGTTACATTGCAAAGTCTGTGCTGTCTAACTGACCTTACAATCTTCCACCAAAACCATTACTTTGAATCTGACCACTTAAATACAACCCATGACTACCAATATTTAACTTTAAAGAGTTCAAAACTAACCTTGACAAACCATTATGAAGTTCAAAAAATTTTGGGTCGTTACAACTCCGCTATCAAAGGAGGTTGTGCGTGCTCAATGATGAAGAGTTAAAGAAGTTAATCATACAAGAAACCCATAGTTTCTCATATTCCATTTATCCCAAAACTACCTAGATGTACAAGGAGTTAACAGAGGTCTATTGGTGGAGAGGTATGAAGAGGTACATTGCCCAATTCGTGTCCGAATGTGCCAATTGTCAACAGGTCAAGGTTGAATACCAAAAACTAGTGGCTTAGCTCAAGACATTGAAATTCCTACTTGGAAGTGGGAAGATATTAACATGGACTTTGTAGTTGGTTTTCCAAGGACCACAAATCATTTTGACTTCATATGGGTGATAGTAGATCACATGACGAAGTCAGCTCATTTTCTACCGATCAAGACTACTTTTAGTGCCGAAGATTATGCTCGCTTGTACATCCAAGAGTTGATGAGGTTACATGGGATTCCATTGTTCATTATATCGGATCGTGGGGCTCAATTAACTTCTCACTTTTTGCAAGTCGTTTCAAAGGGGGCTTGGTACAAGTGAAAAGTTGAGTACCACTTTTCATCCCCAAACCGATGGACAAGACGAAAGGATAATTCAAACATTGAATGAATTGTTAAGGGATTATGCATTGTAGTTTAAGGGGAGTTGGAATGAGCATTTTCCACTTATTGAGTTTGCCTACAACAATAGTTTCCATGCAAGTATCAAAATAATTCAATTTTAAGTGTTGTGTGGTAGGTGGTTTAAATCGTCTATTAGGTCGTTCGAGGTTGATGAAGTGGAATTAATAGGACAAACTTTGGTTATGAATGCTATGGAGAAAATTAAAAGCATAAGGGTGAAATTGCTAATGGACCAAAGATGACAAAAGTTATATTCTGACGTGAGAAGAACGGAACCTGAGTTCCAAGTTGGAGATTGGGTCTACTTGAAGGTGTCTCAAATGAAAGGTGTGATCCAGTTTGGAAAGAAAGGAAAATTGAGCCCTAGATACGTTGGACCTTATAAGGTGGTGAGAAGAGTGTGAAAAGTGGCATACAAGTTGGATCTACCCAACGAGATGCATTTGACTCATCCGATCTTCTATGTATCGATGTTGAGAAAATTCATAGGTGATCCAAGCTCCGTAGTTCCTTTGCATGATGTGATCATTGTTGAGGACGTGAGTTATAAAGATTTACCGGTTGAGATTTTTGACCAACAGGTAAAAAGAATAAGGAAAAATGAAGTGGCATCCGGAAAAGTTTTTAGAGAAACCAACAAGTTGAGGGTACTACATGGGAAGCAGAAGTAGAATCAGATGTGATGAAGCGTTACCCATAGCTATTCCACTCTATTAAAGCCTAAGGTACTAAGAAATTCTTCCTAAAACCTCTAATTTTGTGCATTTTAGTTTTATGTTGAATGCATTCATTTTGATGTTTATGGAATTCTTTGAGACATGTTTTAAGTATGAAATATGAATATTTTGATGAATCATGCTTAACTCGCATTTTTGCATGCATGTTGGGTTATTAGGATCTAGTTCACTCTTTAGAGCCTGCCTTTAAGCACATTCAGGGACGAATATTCCAAATAGGGAGATATTGTAACAACCCCTAGTTTAGGATCCTCGAGTGTAGAAAGATGTGCAGAAAATGACCCGAAGTTTGGTTTATAAGGGGAACTTGTGGCTCGTAAGATGACATATGGCCCATATGTTGTGTTGCTAAACCTGAGCTTTAGGAAGAGGAAAATGTTTCCAATTCTAGGGTAACCCATGAACTAAGTTACAGTCCTTAAAATGAAGGAAAATTGGTGTCATGACCTAAGCCTAGGTTGTAAGAGTGACATAGTGAATGAGAACCCAAGAGTCCCTAAACAAGCCTCAAAGTACACATACGCACAACATAGGTTTGGAAGTGCATATTTATACATTAAGCACAAAGTTCTACGGGGCAGGTAAGTATGCCTCACGCTATGGGGATGTTATAGTGATGGAGATTTACATGGATTCACATAGCACATAGCGCAAAAAACTAAGGGACGGGTAAGTATGAATCACACTATGGGGATATAAGGGACTAGAGACTTCCAACATCATCACATCACATCACAACATACTTATGTCATCCATTCATAATACATGAACATAACATCTCAAGCATACATATAATATACTCGTACGAAAGTCTTCAAGATATCCAACAATTCCTCTGATATAAAATAGGATAGGGGCCAAGACATATCCTGGGCTCACCCTCAAAGTAAAGACATAAAACATCATAGCATAATAGGTATATAGAAGGTGGATCATCCTCGGATCAGAGGACTCACCACAAGTAACTCTTTGTCAATCAATCTAGTCATTAAGAGGTAGAAGATGATAGTCTCAGGTCCCTACATGGTTAGATCATGTAGACAAAAGAGTACGCGTTAGTACATTTAAATGTACTAAGTATGAGGACATGTAAATGCTTATGAACATGTAATCCTACAAATCAATGTTAGATGATAAGGGCATATATATAGAAGAAAGTATATAGGAATCAATATAATATTGATATGCCATTAAATCCATGATGCATGAATGTCATAGTATACATAACATAGAGGGGATAGGACCTCAACCGACATAAGACCAAGTGAGCTATAGCTTTGAACTCCGTCATCTTCCACAAAACGGATAAAGAGGTGACCTACTTGCAAAAGGTAGATCCATACATAATTATCCCTAAAAAGGGGCATACATAAACCTATGTTAGGCACATAGTTATGGGACTTGAGGATTAATATAAGGGACATTGGGGATATCCCACCTCACACAATCCTACTCGGTACTAAGTTATCATCGCACGAGAATACATATACATATACATATACGTTCTTGAAAAGGAGCCATAAGTCTTTTAAAACATTTTATTGTATATTTAGGCCAAAAGGCCAAATTATTTTTTGTTATCATGCAAACATGATCTAAAAAGCCAAATCATAGTTCAAATTCACACATTCATGCTTAGGAATAGCTCTTTCATACTCATACATGTTGGTGTAAACACCCTTAATTTCTCAAAGATCCATATCACAGTTATAATGTGATCACAATCTTGTCATACCCATAGTTTCTTGAAAACATAGTCATAATCAGAATTGTATCTTAGCCCACATCATAAGTTTCATGAAAATCAATGTAAATACATGCATATGCCATGAGAGATGAGAGAATAACATGGGAAATAGAGATTCATATTTAAAGCATCATAATAAGATGAATCCATACTTAAATCGTAAGAAAATCAACAATTAAATCATAATTTAGGATACCCATGCATAACTTCAAAGATCAAGGGGACATGCATATTTATTAAAAACAACAATTAAACACAAAACATATCTCAATATAGTCAAATCAACACTAATTTAAAAGACCCATACTTAAAGTAAATCAAAAATTAAAAATTTATTAGTAAAAGCTTTTGGGGTCTTCATGATTTAAAGGGAATCATGAATCAATCCCTCATACCTTGAGAAATCTAGAAGAATTTAGATGGAATAGAATTGAATTGAAATCTACTTGAGGTCTTAACTTGAATCCCCAATTACAAGACTTGTAAAAAGAGTTTTTCGGATTTAAATTCTAGAGTTTTATGTTTAATTAATGAGATTGAATAAGGATGGAGGAGTATAGATCTTTTCAAAAGTTTAGGATAGGTTAGAAATTCACAAACGACCCTTAGAAATAATCAAAATTACAAGAAAATGATTAATGAAAAGGGGACTAAAAAGTGGACAGTGGTCCCATACGAGAGCCCCACAGCTCGTGTGAGGGCACACAGACAATGTAAGGGTACGTGGTAAGTTCCCTTTATGACACTTTAAAAAATTAAGTAGAGGGTGTTCTCATTAAAGGCGTCACAGTCCATACTAAACTTCACGACTTGTACAAGCTCTCGTACAAAGATCATAGTTTCGAGGTGGTGATTTGACAGTTAGAATTTTCCATGGTATAGGGTCTTACGAGACCTCACCATGACCCATGGTAAGGGAACACAACCCGTATAAGGGGCTGTGGTGGGTGCCTTATCCATCCAACGTCATTCAAGCCATAGGCCACCCCTAGTAGCCTCCATGGCTCGTGGAGGTGATCATGGAGGGTCAACATGATCAAAAACATTTAGAACTCATTTTAAAGCATTGGTAAGGCCTCCCGAGGTTCGGGTTCTTACATCATCTTGCCCTTGGGAACATTCGTCCTTAAATGATCTAGAGCATGGCTTGAAAGGCTTGACTTGAACATGAAATATTTCAACATAAAACACAATGCATGACCCATTACTTGAAAATCATAAAATCATTAAACTCATTTCAAAACATCCTTTAAATCATTTGCGTATACATGTATGCATGTCATGTCATGTCATGAAACATAAGAGTTAAAGTGTTTTGGCCACTTAGAGTAGGAAGAACCTTATATCTCTGACTTGAGTAGATTGGAAAAGATAGGGTATCGTGTTATCATGTTCGACTCTGCTTCCCAAGTAGCACTCTCCATATGTTGATTTCTCTAAAGCACTTTAACTGAAGCCACATCTTTGTTGTGGAACCATTTCACTTGCCTATACACCTCTTCTAAAGTTAAGTTCTCTTCAACATCAACACCTTCCAAATGCATAATCGAACTACAATCACCAATAAATTTCCTTAACATTGACACACGGAAAACCAAGTAAATAGGCCTCATATCTAGAGGCAAATCTAATCTATAAGCCACATTACCAATCTGCTCAATAATCTCAAAAGGATGACATACCGGGGACTTAACTTGCCCTTTTTACCAAAACACATTACACCCTTAATAGGTTAAAGCTTCACATATATCCAATCATCAACAAGAAACTCAAGGTCCCTCTTCCTAACATCTATATAAAACTTTTGGCTACTTTGAGCCACCTTCAACCTTTCCCTAATAAACTTCACTTTTTTCATAGCCTCAATCACCAAATCCGGGCCTATCAATGCCATCTCACCTAATTCGAACCATCCCACCAGGGATATACACCTTCATCCATACAAGGCTTCAAACAGTATCATACCAATGCTAGCATGAAAACTTTTGTTGCAGGAAAACTCGATAACTTGTAGATAATCATCCCAATTTCTCTTGAATTTTAACACACATGCCCTCAACATGTCCTCCAAGGTTCTGATCATTCTTTTGGTTTGTCCATCGATTTGAGAATGTAAAGCGGTACTCAATTTCACTTTACTGACAAGCCCTCTTTGGAGAGATCTCCAAAAGTGAAAAGTAAATTGGGTACCATGATATGATATAATAGACATAGGAACAACACTAAACCTCACCAACTCTCGAATATACAACATTGCATAATCTTTGGCGTTAAAAGTAGTCTTGAGTAGTAAGAAATGAGCCAATTTGGTCATCTTATCAACATTAACCTAAAAAGAATCAAATTGCTTCCGGGTATGGGGTAAATCAATTACGAAATGAATATTTACATCCCCCCACTTTCAAGTGGGGTTCTCAATATCTTAAGCTAAATCGTTGGGACTTTGATGTGCCAGCTTCACTTATTCATACCATGTTACCAATACGCCTCCCTCAAATCCTGATACATCTTAGTAGATCCCGGATGTATAGAATAATAAGAGTTGTGGGATTCGCTCATTATCACCATTCTAAGGCTATCAATATCTAGAAAACACAACCAATCTTGATACCAAAGAATACCATCTCCCCCTTGGGAGAAAACCTCTATATTTGTTTCGATAACTAACTTTTTTAAATCAACCAAAGAAGAATCTAAGTCCTGCTTTGCCTTGAAATCAACAACCATAGAAGATTTAGCCTCATTTTGAACATGAATGCCACCATCATTAGAGTTAGCCAATCAAATATCTAATCTAGTAAAATGATGAACAAATTTAAGTAGCTCTTTCTTCCCTTCATCAACATGGGACACACTACTCATAGATAGTCTACTAAGAGCATTGGCTATAATCTTTTCCTTGTCAGGATGATATTGAACACGCATGTCATAATCCTTAAGTAGTTCCATGTAACAACACAAAAATTTTCAAAATATCCTTATGGTTGGAATTCTATAATTTACTACAAGCCATGGTTGAGTTTTGGTAGCCACGGGTTGAGTTTAAGAGGCCGAATGAAAATTGGGCTAGTTGGTGGCCTAGAGGGATAGTTTTGACAGTGTACTTTAAATAGTCATAACTTTTGATGTGAGAGGAACCACGTGGTATGATACATATCAAATTGAATCTCCTTGAGTTAGCTTTGCTAAACGACTGGTTTCACTCAATTTGGAGTTCGGATGAGAGAGATATGGCCCAGACAGTGAGACTGTCTAAAATTCGGAAGCCATTGGAGATAGGTTCCGAAAGGTGGCCATGGAAGGGTCCACGGGCCATGAAACTTTGTACCACTCGTCTAGGGTCTCTTCAAGTGTTCCAGTGAGCTACGGCTATCCTGGAACCACCTCTACGCTAAGTCTAAGTCAACAGGACCTTGGACGGTCTGGTTTGCACCAAACGGCCCGTGTGCTACCTCGTGAAGTGAGGAAGTGGCTTGGCCAAGCCAAGGATGACATTTTGAGGCTAAGTATAGTTGTACGGGGCCTTGCACGGCCAATCCCACATTGAGTGGACCGTCAAGTACTTCGTGAAGTGTAACAGAAAGTCCTCCAAGAGTTCACGTTGGAGAATTTAGCTAAGGAAGGTTGGACGGTTGGATCAGATGGATCGTGGGCCATTTGACAGCACTGTAGCAGACGTTTGGCACTGTGTCCAGTTAAAAGCTCCATTTTATTAATGGTATTTTCATTATTTAACATTTCCCTAAGCCCCTTTTTGGTACCCTAAGGTCTCCTAAACCCCTAACACACTCTCTAAACCCTCATTCATCCATTGAAACTCTTTTATACTCTCTCTTAAGATCCTAAGACTCTCTTGGAAACCATTGAAGCAAGCTTGTGTATTTTGGGGATGAAGACTTGATTAAGTTTGATCTTATTGACTAGTTGCTTAGATTAAGGTATGTGGGACTTGGTTCATGGATCCTCTTTCATCCTTAAATTCATGGATGATTTATGAAACCCTAATTGTTAAACTTTCATGTTCAATTTCATGATTTAATTAAGTATGGGTAACTTGCATTATATTTTATTCATGGATTTCTATATGTTTTATCATAAATTGTCTTTCAAATTGTTAAATCAAGTTTGGATTCCATTACCCATGGTCTTGAACTTCATTCATGGCATATGAATGGTTATGTTTATGATGAAACACTTTGTTTTGATATGATAAGTTTTGTAAAGGCTTGTGATCACACAGTCTCTCCGTTTTGGCTCTATGAGCATTTTGGGTGCTTGCACCATTTTGATAAGTTACAAGCCTTGATATGATAAGCTATTAGATGGGATACTTTTATTACATTGACAAGATAAGATCATGGTAAGTTTTGGCATGGTTTTGATAAGTTTTTGTTCAAGCATGAACAAGATTTGAACTATGGATTCCATTTTGACTAAGTATGCATGTTTTGAAAGCAAGTGTAGGTTTCTGGATTTTAATGTTGCATGTACCTATACAATTTCCAGTGGGATGAACTTAGAACCAAGGGATTGGAGTCAGGTGGACTATCTCCACAGGGTCCAAACTCCTTTCCGTCAAACCATGTACCACCATGGGTTAATTCCCTATATTAGGGAAATTCATTTTGTTGCACCTTTCAAAGGTGCTTAGGGTACTACTTGGCAAATAGTACCGGGTTCGGGTAGTGGCTCGCTCGGATCTTTTGTCTTTGTCGGTTGAGGTGCATCCCCGCTATATATATATATGATCATAGGATTTGCATCACATGCATCATGGCATAACATCTTGTTATATTACTCCTTGGCTACGTGCATTCCTTTCGTATCACTGGTCCCCTTGGCATGTTACTTGGTCATACTTCACTTGTCATATGCATTGCATGCTCGCATACTTAGTACTTTATTGTGCTAACCCATATTCTTGTCTACATGTTCTAACCATGTAGGGACCGAGAGCGACATCTACATTCTACCGGACGACGCTTGATCACTTATTGAAGACTTGCTAGTGGTGAGCCCTTTTGTTCAAGGGCAATAACCACCGTCTATAGTAGCTTTATATTATGTTATCTATTCTATTATTTCTTGAGGGTGAGCCTCAAACTTGTCGAGGCCCCGCTCGTCTATATAGAGGCATTGTTCAAAAATTCTATACTTTTGTACGTTTGACTTGTATGTTAAATCTTTAGTTAGATTATATGATGCTATTTGACTTGGCTTATGATCATGTCTCTCTCTCTTATTATGTTTATGGTAATTTGGCCTATTAGTCTTGATTATGATGATTGCCATCTATTATGCCCATGTTGCACATGTTGGAGGATTTTGAGCGACTATGTGTTTATGTGGAAAGTCCCATAACCCCGGGTGCCCCATAGTGGAAATCCTATTTTTCTCCCTTGCCCTTAGAGATTATTTCTATGTGTTATGTGCAAGCATTCTTACCCCATTCCCGTATTTTCCCCCATAGCTTGAGTCCCTAGTCCCCAATTCCTTAGAACTTATATGCTATGAGATTAACTTCCGCGCTTCCGAACCGATGATGTGTGTAATGATGTTATGATATCTTGATCGAGGGTCTTCAGGTCCTCTCTCGCCATGTCACATCTAGGCCCCCAATCCGGGTCATGACAAAATGGTATCAAAGCCCTAGGTTTATAAATGAACCTCGGAGTCCAACATGCCATGTCAAGTAGAGTCTTATTCATGGGTGTGTTGTGCACCATACTTATGAGTGAGAGGCTATGGCGATGTTTCAGGAATTATATCGTTTCACTTCTTCCTTATGTCGTGCCATGGTACCTTACGATGATTTCTTCTAAACATTGATACGTTGTCACTCTTTCAGAAAATGACTCCGAGAAGAGCTTTCCTAGCCCGTCCGGTGGATCCGGTAAACTTTGGCACTCCGGCTTTGAGAGCAAGGGAGTTCACCAGCACGAGCCTTCCAAAGTTCTTTGGCTATAAGGTCGAGCAAAATGCTCAGAATTTTATGGAAGAACTCACTGGGGTGTTGACTGTCTTGGGTGTGAATTCATAGGAGAAGGCCGAGTTAGCGGCTGGTCAACTTAGGGGCATAGCACAAGAGTGATACAACCAGTGGCTTGTGGGGAGGATGGTGAATGTTAAGGTTGAATGGGCGGCTCTTCAAGGTTTGGAAACATTTCTCACATTCATTTGATCACACAAACTTGGCCTTTTTTTGAGTCAACTTGGTCAATGGAGACGCTATAGAGGAAAACCCTTCAACAAACCTTCTATAATAATTGGCTAAACCAAGGAAACTTCAAATATCCGAAGGAGTCAATGGTCTAGGACAATCCTTCACCAGTTTGGTTTTTTTAGGGTCAACTTTGATGCCATCATCGAACACCACATGACCAAGGAAATAAACTTCTCCCAACAAAAATTCACATTTGCTAAAATTGGCATACAATTGCTTCTCCCTCATTGTTTGAAGATCCAATCTCAAATGATCCATATGCTCTTGCTAACTACGAGAGTAAATCAAGATGTCATCAATAAAGAATACAACTAAATTATCAAGGAATGGTTTGAACACCCGATTCATAAGATTCATAAACACCGTCGGAGCATTAGTCAACCCAAATGACATCACCACAAACTCAAAGTGATCATAACAAGTCCAAAAGGCCGTCTTGGAATATCACACTCCCTCATCTTCAATTAGTAATAACCCGAGCGAAGATTTATTTTTGAGAAGTGAGAAGATCCGTGAAGTTGGTCAAACAAATCATCAATTCTAGGCAACGAGTACCTATTCTTAATGGTCACCTTTTTCAATTGTCGATAACCAATACACATTTGGAGAGACCCATCCTTCTTCCTCACAAAAAAACACAGGAGCACCCCAAGGTGAAATACTCGGCCTAATATGACCCTTTTCTAACAAATCCTTCAATTGATATTTCTATTCTTTCAACTCTGTCGGGGCCATATGCAAGGAGGAATAGAAATAGGTTGAGTATTCGAAAGGAGATCTATTCCAAACTCTACTTCTCTATCGAGAGATATACTGGGAAAGTCCTCGGGAAATACATTGAGAAACTCATTAACCACCGAAACCGATTCAAGCTTAAGTGACTCACCTTCCATATCTCTAACCCGCACGATATGACAAATACACCCCTTATAAATGTCATGACCCGGATAGGGGGCCTAGATGTGACCTAGCGAAAGAGGACTCGAAGACCCTCAATCAAGCCATCATAGCATCATTACACTCATCATCGGTTCAGAAACACGGAAGCTTAACATGTAGCACATAAGTTCTAGGGATTTGGGTCTTGGGACTCAAGCTATAGGGATAATACGGGAAAGGGATAGGCTTGCTTGCATATAACACATAGTCATAAATCATACATAACATTCAAGACATTATCATAACATGAGAACATAATCATGGCACAAGTCAAATGATATTATATGTAAGTAAAGATTCAACATACATGTCCAAACGTACAAGAGTAAAGATTTGTCCAAACATGCCTCTACATGGAAGAGCGGGGCCTCGACAAGCTTGAGGCTCATCCTCAAGTCAATGAAAGTAAATACATGAAAGTAAAGAGGTAGATAGACCGTGGCTATTTCCCTTGAACAATAGGGCTCACCACTTGCAAGTCTTCAATCAAGATATCAAATGTCGTCCAGGAGAATATAGTAATCACCCTCGTCTCTTACATGGTTAGAACATATAGAAAAAAATATGGGTTAGCACAATAAAGCACTAAGTATGCGGGCATGCAATACATATGGCAAGTATAGTGTGACCAAACAACATGTCAAGGGGACAAGTGATACGAAGGGATTGCACGTAGCCACTATCCGAACATGGTACTATTTGCCAAGTAGAACCCTAACACCCTTAAACAAGGGGATACAAAAAAAAAACAGATCTATCCTTATCTAGGGAGAAAACCCATGGTGGCACATGGTTTGACGGAAATGAGTATGGACCCTGTGGAGATAGTCCACCCTGAGTCCAATCCCGTGGTGCTAAGTCTCATCCCACGAGAATACATATAGGTACATGCAATATTTAAATTCAGACACTTACACTTACTTTCAAAACATACATACTTTGTCAAAACAAATCTATAGTTCAAATATTATTCATGCTTGAGTTTAAACTTATCAAAACTTGCAAAAACATGTCATGATCTTGTATTGTCAATGCAACAAGAGTAGTCCATCTAATAGCTTATCATATCAAGCCTTGTAACATATCAAAATGGTACAAGCACCCAAAATGCTCATAGAGCCAAAACGGAGAGACTATGTGATCACAAGCCTTTACTTAACTTATCATATCATAACAAAAGTTTCATCATAACCATAACCATGCATATTCCATGAATGAAGTTCAAGATCATGGGTAATGGAATTCAAGCTTGATTTAACAATTTGAAAGACACTTGATCATAAAACATGTAGAAATCCATGTATAACTTTTAGTGCAAGTTACCCATGCTTGATTAAATCATGAAATTGACCATGCAAGTTGAACAATAAGGGTTTCAATTATCATCCATGAATTCAAGTGTAAAATCATGTTTAAATAACATAATAACTACAACACTCAAGTCCCAACACTAATCTACAATAATATTGGAAGACCCAATAACTTAGTTGAAAACTTGAAATCAAATTTAAAGGGTTAGGGTTATTAGGATCTTCAAGGATGAAAGGGTATCCTTGAATCAAGTCCCACATACCTTAATTCCACTAACAATAAGCAAAGTCAAACTTTGTCAACGTCTTCTTCCCCAAATTCTACAAGCTTGCTTAAATGGAGGCCAAGAGAGTCTTAGAATCTTAAGAGAGTGTATAGGAGAATTTAAATGGATGAATGAGGGTTTGGGGAATGTTTTAGGGTTTTAGGAGATCTTAGGGTACCAAAAAAGGGCTTAAGGAAATGTTAAATCATGAAAATATCATTAATAAAATGTAACTTTCCAGAACTAAGCAAGGTGAAATGGCAACTACAGTTCCCATTCAACAGTGGACGGGCCGTTTGCCCTTCCATCTCACCATACTTAGACAAATATTTAGCACGACTCTCGGATGTCTTTCTGTAACACTTGACAAGCATTTTGATGGACCATTTAGAGGTTGACTGGCCGTGTGGGGGTTCCGTGAGCCTATACTTAGTCCCTCAAAACCATCCTTGTCTTGTCCAAGCTACTGTCCCACTTGGATAGTAGACGGTCCGTTTGGGCTCAAACGAGCCGTTCAAGGTCTCATGGCCCTACACTTTTCTTAGGGGTGGTTTCAGGCCACCCCTGGCTCACTGGACCACTTGAAGATACCCTAGATGGACCGTGCAAAGTTTCACGCTCCGTGGCCCTGTCTTTGGCCATTTTCCTAAGCCTATCTCCAATGTATTCTAAATTTCAGACAGTCTCACTATGTGGACCATATCTCCCTCATCCGAACTCCAAATTGAGGGAAACTAGTTGTATTGCAAAGATAACTCAAAGGGCTTCAATGTTATATCTAGTAGCCCACATGGTGCATCCCACATCAAAAGTTATGACTGTTTGAAGTACAGTGCCAAAACTATCCCTCTAGGCCACCAACTAGCCCATTTTGCATTCGTCCACTTAAACTCAACCCGTGGCTACCAAACCTCAACCATGACCAGCAGTACATAATAGAAGGCCAATCATTAGGAGATTTCAAAATGTTTCAGGTTGTTACATTATCTCCCCCTTGGGAACATTCGTCCCCGAATGTCCTAGAGCTAGGGCTTGAGGACAACAATCACAAACAAGAGACATGCCGAACCACACAGTAAGAGTCCATGCATAACTTTACAAATCACTTAAAACCCATGTCTAAACATCATTTAAATCATTTTCGTGCTCATGAATGCATGCAATGTCATGTAACTCAAGGAACAAGGAATTAGGACAGTTTAGAGGATAAAACCTAGTACCTTTGGCTGGAGTAGGTTGGAATAGGTGAGGATATCGTTCCTTCATGTCCAATTCCGCTTCCCACATTGCAGTCTCCACAACTTTATTCCTCCAAAGTACCTTAATCGAAGCCACCTCCTTGTTGCGAAGCCGCTTCACTTGCCTATCCAAGACCTTAACCG
>JBCEWC010011025.1:0-17088 GCA_038996855.1 Solanum aculeatissimum
AACAACAAATTATCATGAAACAGTAGGAACCCATACAGTCTATCCAAACGTTGTACAGTACAGTACTGTATAATACCATACCAAACCATACGACACCATACATTATGAAACCATGACAAACCACCATCCAAACAAGCTGTTAGTGCTTTCTGCGATTCTGATTGGGCAAGCTGTACTGATACTAGAAAATCTGTATCTGGTTATATCTTATTTCTTGGAGGTTGTCCTGTTTCTTGGAAGTCTTAAGAAACAACCTACCATTGCATTGTCCACTGCTGAAGCTGAGTAGAGGGCCTTGCGATTGTTGGTTGCTAAAGTTACTTGGCTGGTCAGATTGCTTGGTGAACTTGGGTCCATGATCTTCAACCTGTACAGGTCTTCTGTGATAATAAGGTTGTTGTTCATATTGCAAAGAACCCAGTTTTTCACGAGCGTACTAAACACATTGAGGTGGATTGTCATTTTATCCGTACTACCTTGATTGATGGTCTCATTATCCTTCACTCCATCTCCACAACTGGGCAACTTGCTGATAGTTTTACCAAACCCCTTTTGGGAGTTCAACAACATAATTTCATTTCCAAGCTCGGAATGGCTAGCCCTTCCAGCTTGCGGGGGGCTGTTGAACCTGAAGACAAGCCCAAGCTTGATTATTCTTTGATAAAGCCACCTTAATTCTTAGGCTTGTTTTCCTTGGGTCTGTTTCACATACCTGGACCAATGTTTTGTACATATATTCATTCTTTTATATGTATATATGCAGAGTATTTTCCTATTGAGGTCAGACTTCATCAAGGATCTGTGTTGAACCCTTTTCTGTTTGACTTGGTGATCGATGAGCTGACACGGTCTATTCAGGAGGAGGTTCCATGGTATATACTATTTGCAGATGACATAGTATTGATTGATGAGACTCGGGCTAAAGTTAATGATAGATTGAAAGTTTGGAGACATGCTTTGGAATCTAAAGGGTTCAAACTGAGCAGGACCAAAACAAAATACTTGGAGTGCCAATTCAGTGTTGCAAGGGATGAAACAAACATTGATGTAAGGCTTGTCAATCAACATATTCCCAAAACTTTAAATATCTTAGGTCCATCATCCAGAGTAGTGGCGATATCGACGATGATGTCACACATCGTATTAGGGCAGCATGGACGAAATGGAGGCTTGCCTCTGGAGTACTACGTGATAAAAAGATACCACCTAAACTTAAAGGTAAGTTTTACAGAATGTTGGTGAGACCGTCTTTGCTGTAGGCGATGGAGTGTTGGCTTATCAAAAAGTCATATGTTCAGAAGATGCAGGTTGCGGAGATGACGATGTTGAGATGGATGTGTGGACATACCTGGAGGAATAAGATTAGGAATGAGACCACTCAGGAGAAGTTGGAGGTGGCCCCTGTGGCTGACAAGATGAGGAAAGCGAAATTGCGATGGTTTGGGCATGTGCAGAGAAGAAGTATCGATGCTCCTGTGAGGAGGTGCGAGAGATTGGATTTAGGGGTTACACGGAAGAGTAGAGGTAGACCGAAGAAGTATTGGGGGGGGGGAGGTGATCACACAAGATATGGCGAAACTTGATCTCACAGAGGACATGACCTTAGATAGAAAGAAGTGGAGGTCGCAAATTAGAGTAGCAGGCAAATAGGTTAAGAGGGTTAGGTTGATGTCTGGCCTTGGGGTATAGTAAGGTAGTAGCATTAGTTGTGTCTTTATATCCTATGTTGTCATTATCCATCTTATATATGTTAATTTTATCGTATCTACATACTATCATGTGTTTTTCGTTATTAATCGTTCTTCCTTTTTCATTTCTTTTTTGCTCCATATCTAGTTTATTCTGCTTATGGATTTTTTGAGACGAGGGTTCCCAGGAAACAATCTCTCTACCTCTGTGGAAGAGTGGTCAGGTCTGCGTAAATTTCACCCTCCCCAAACCTCACTTGTGGGATTCCACTGGGTATGTTATTGTTGTTGTTGCAAAATCTTTTCTAAATATTTCTCTCTCTACGCATCATCTGAGTCGGTAACAGATCAAATGGAGATTTCTCCTCCATGAATCCAAGTCTCAACACTACTTGGTTAAAGACATAGCTTATTTTCCCACATTTATCCTCTAAGCTTTGATATGCATAATTACCAGGTACTTGTGTTTGGGGGAGGTATTAGGTACCTGGTGGAATAGTAGAGGTGCGCCTAAGCTCGCTGTGACACCACAGTTTTTAAACAAAGACCAAAACAACACTACTTCCTTTGGACAAAAGAAAGAGAGAGATGCAAGAAGAAGCTCCTTAATTACTCAAAGAATTGACTGATTACAAATTTGACCAATAGAGACATCACTAAACAATATTCTGAATTTCTGCACTAGAAATGATAAGCGAATTTTGATATTCATTCTAGACTCAAATACAACCAAGGGCACGCTATTCCAAGATCCACGGTTCAATATTCATTCTTCCATTCTTATAAGTACTTTATGTTTGGTAATACTGGTTTCGATTGATCAAAAATATCGATTTATGTTAATATTGTATGTCATTACTTCTTCCACCAAAATAAGAAATTGTTAGAATTAAAAAAAAAAACGATTAAAAACTCAAACAAAAAAAACACAAAAAAACTTAGGGTTACAAAGCAAAAGGGTATGAGCGTCAGTATAGATGAGATAGCTAACAGGATAACGGCAAAAAGCTTGTTACCTCGTAATCGTCCTTCATGCCTGGAATATGAGTTTCTCCTCCCTCCCTGCTTCTCCCTCAATTAACTTCAGTTTTAATAGAACATGGATTGTCGGTTTTTACAGGAAAATTCTTTAAAATGTCACATCATGAACATCAAAGGCCTATTAGCTCAGTTGGTTAGAGCGTCGTGCTAATAACGCGAAGGTCGCAGGTTCGAGACCTGCATGGGCCAAATTCCTTTTGTTTTATTTGTCTTTGCCATATTTAAGTTCCAAGCATTTTTTTTTAACCTTTTAACACATTATTTGTTTTAAATTATTATTCTTCAAATGATAAAATTCCGGTGGTCTGTAACTTAGGATGTGCAAAAAATAAAATTATACGCTCTTCGTTCCATATTAATTTAATTTATAAAATGATATACACATAATAAAATAAAATATTTAGAATTCATTTGGTTTGAATACAAGTTATGTTGGAATTAATAATGATTAAATAAGTTAAGCTGAGATTATTTCTTATTGAGTGTTTGATTTGTTGCATAAATTTTAAGAATATGTTGTTTGTTTACAATATTATATTAATTTTTTTATGTATTTTCTTTACTAACTTTAGTTACTCAATATTCATTTTTAAAATAAATCTTTCATCTTATTTAGCTTAAATATTTTTATGTGTCATTTTCATGATAATATTGTTTGCATTTAAAATAAAGCTTTCTTATTTAATTTAAAAATAGAACTTTCATTTTTATGTTTGTTAAAGTAAAAAAAAAATTTATGAAAAATCAAAATTAAAAAAAAAAACCATAAGAATTGATCAATAAAAATTATATTATATAGTATAATTTTTTTAATAGAAAAATATGAAGAAGTGTCATAGAAATAAGGAGCGAAGGTTGTGAATGTTATTATATATTGTATTAAAAATATTGTAATCATCATATCATATATTATCAACCTTCAAAGTTGCATTACCATTTTGTCCTTTTACTAAATTAAAATATGATTAAATATTTAATCATATATATATTTTTTAATTATGTAATGATAAAATTTGAAGTCCATTAATTGCATTTGAATTTCTTAACTATAGCACTATAAATCCTCTTAGTTATTACTAGAGTATATGTTAGTAAATTGAAAAAAAAAAAAAAAATATATATATATATATATATATATATATATATTATATTAATTACATCAATAAAACTTTACAATCAAGATAAAAGAGAAGAATGGAATTATTTTTCGGTTAAGAGAAAAAATTCAGAAGTCAAACGTTTTTAACCCCTTCACTTCCTCTTCTTTCTCCTACGTTAATATTTTATTCATGTGTTATCTTTTAAACTTTTCATTCCCTTATAAATTCTCTATTAATTACATATATTTGTAGCTCCCAAAAATTACTAATGAACATTATGGTGCCTTTTTATATTACCATTATATGCCTATATAAGTTCATATAGATGAATGATTTTTTGAGGTGTCCAAGATTTAAATTTCATATTTTGTCTCATTTATTATATTATCTTGAATTTTGTTCGAAGTCATCACTATGATATTCTAAAATTTCTTTGTTCACATCATTATGCGTTGATTGCTTTACCAAATTTTTTTTTTATCATATGCTTATATTTTATTGTTCTATATATTATTTTTGGTACTTCGATTAACATATTCTGATCCTTTGTTATTTTTGTTAAATACTATGTAAGACTTTTTTTGTTATTTGTTATATCTTCTTTATTGTTATATTTTCTTTTCGTAGATCTTTTGAAAATAGCTTCTCCACCTGCAAGAGGTATAGTGTAAGTTACCATGTAAATCATTATTGTACTGAGATTAAAGTTATATTGTTGGTTTTGAATAAACGTTATGAAATAAGGAAAATTAAGGATAAATTATTTAGATGTATTCTCTCAATTGCGTGTATGAGTGTTCATTTTGACTTATGATTTGTGATCTCTACTTAAATTCTTCAAAAGTTCTATATTACTGTTTTGAATAGTGACTGGTATGGGTACACGTGCAAAGTGTGTGCCAAGAGACCAATATACATAACTATACACCTTTATCATTTAGTCTTTTTATCCCAGGATAAGTTATCCCTGGATTAGTATACCACCCAAGAGGAGGGATAACTTATCCCGGTACTATTTATTAATCAGGAATAAGTTATTCCGAATTTGCCAACCAAACAACAATTTAAGGGGTCGTTTGCTGTGATGGATAAGGAAATATAAGTCTGGGATAATTTTTTCCTCAATTCATTGTTTGGTTTCAAAAGTTGGAATAACTTATTTCAGGATTAACAATTAGTACTAGGATAAGTTATCCCTCTCTGGGGATGGAATACCAATCCCAGGATAAGTTTATCCTGGGATAAAGCATGTAAAATCCAAGAATACCCCCCTTAAACTTTCTTTTATGCACTATTTTTATATTCATGTATATTAACATAATTTTTAATAATATTTATAATAACATTCACAACCTTAACTAATTGCTATTTTTATAATAACATATTTTTCTATCAAAAATTACATTTTATAAATACAATTTCTATTTATAAATATATTATAAGTTTGAACTTATTTGTCTAATACTTATGTTTATTTATATTTTGATTTCTCTTAAAATGTTCACTTCACTATTAAATTATATATTTTTAATTAAATAGTTTATTACTCATTTAAAAATTGTATTCTATATATCAATTAAAATGTAGATAACATTAAAATTTAATAATAATTTTTTTACTTTAACAAACTTAAATGAAAAAATTATTTTTAAGCTAAATAAGATGGAAATTTTTTTTGTAAGCTAAATGGGATGAAAGTTTTATTTTTTAAATTAAATAAGATGAAAATTTTATTTAAAGCTAAATAAGATGGACATTTGTTTTTAAGTTAAATATATTAAAGTTCAATTTTAAAAACACACGACATAATCATGAAAATGCATACACCAAATTATTTATGTTAAATAAGTTGAAAATTTTATTTTAAGAATAATAGCTAAAACTTGCAAAGAAAATATTTTTTTTAAAAACTAAATAAGGTGGAGGGTGTTTTTGTAAACAAACAACATATTCTTAGAAATTATGCAATGAATAGTATTTTGATTATATGACAAACCAAACAAATAATAAAAATTACTCTTAGTATAAATAATCTCATCATAACTTAACTCAGCATAATTTATCCCAACATAACTAATTCCATGATAACTTGTATCCAAACCAAACGATCCCTAAGGGCCACTATATTTTTATCCCGGGATTATTTGCACTTATTCTTCACACCAAACGACCTTTTAAGGACATAATTTAAATCATACTTTTCACTATTACCCCTTATGAAAATCATAAAATGTAGTTTTGCAAGTAATGTAATTCTTCTCCTGAAAAATAATAAACTTCAATAAATGGAAGAAAAAAAATGAAAATAAAATTTCAAACATTCATTTTGAATTTTGAACAATTCAACTATTTTAAACAAAAGAAAAATTCTCCAAATTAAGTTATTATGAGACGAAGAGAGTAGTGTCTAAGATATAAATTAGGAACCAAATGTGAAGTTTGAATCCCCTAAATGACTAAGTCAGTCTCTAATTTTTGCTTATAAGATTCAAAATTTATATATATATATATATATATAAATATTTGGTCATATTTTGTACCTTGTAATTTTATTCACATGTGACTTCTACTATAATGTTAAAAACATGAGTCGATATTTCTCCGTTAAGAGGTGGATGATCTCCATATTTAAAATTTTTAATTCATTCTGCAGAATGAAATAGAAGTGTCCGCCAAATATAAATATAGTATCAAACTTTATAGAGAAGATTTTCTTTTATTTTGATATAATTAAATAAAAATTGTTTTAGTTATAAAATAAATCGAGATTTTCACATAAATAGTTAGACAGATTACTGTTTACTTTTTCTAGTTAGCATCATAGATTATATTGATTAATACATGATCATACATATATTTTTAATTAATTAATTAGATGAATAATTATTTATCTATTTTTATTTTACATCTCCCCGAAATTTTCACCGGTCAAATTCATAATCTTCTAGTTTGAACTTTGAAGCGAAAAATATTTACCATCCAAACAACTTTCTTTTTATCGAATGCATAAATCTTTATGTTAATCCTTAAAAATAATATTCTAAGAAGTTGCAAATTTTTTCTTCGTTTATTTTCAAAACTAAACATATATATTCTTTTTAAAATATTAGTAATATGAGAATACCCAGAAAGGTATTACTTCCCCAATCTTATTTTATGTTATGTTTTCCTTTTAGTTTGTCTTGAAAAAGAAAGTTAGTATTATTATAATTAAAATATAAATTTAAAAAATCTTAATAATATTTATTTGGAAGTATATATATGGGATGACATTTGTGTTTCTCCAGTAGGCCTTTCTTTGTTGAGAGTAATGGGGTTCCTCTTCCATGTGATCGAATTACCAAAATTGACATTCCTATGGAGTTATGTGAAATCAATGGTGATTGTTTCCCTCACTCGACTAGGCCTCTACAAATCTCCTCCTGAAGAAGACGATGTGGATTCCAGCTACAACCCCAATAGTTACATCCTCCTATTAGACGGCACTTGCCCTTCCCTCGTCACCGTTCCGATTGAGGTCGCCACTGCCGCCGTCAAGATCAAAGTCCCCATACTCCTCTACCGCGATTACCTCCTCCTCCGCCGCCGGAATTGCGGCCAATTGGTGAAGGGATGCTCGATCTGCCTTGAATCCATGGAGCTAGACGAGGAGGTCAGAGAGCTCATCACCTGCAGCCATGTCTTCCACAGGGGATGTCTCGATACTTGGGTGAACGACGGACACGTCACCTGCCCCTTGTGCAGATCTATGTTACTACCTCCTAAGTTGATTTCTTTCCGATCTAATTGTATAAAGCCATTCATTTCTGGTTCTGATTCTACTTAGTTTTAGATGCTTATTACAGACTTTTGCATAAACTATATCAGTTACAAAATTAGTGTTCCAAGTGATACAGACATTTCCTGTACAGATTGCCATATTTTACCTGCTTAAAGTTGCGAAAAAATAGCCAGCGTAATGTTTATTAGAACTTTTCCTTAAGCTATAGGACAGATACAAAGTTAGTGTCCTGTACAGATTGCAAAACTATTGCTAATCAAAACTCTGTTTGAGCTCATGAGTTTTCTGAGCTCTTCCATTATGTTTGTTTGTTTCTTTCTTTCTTGTGTTTTTGTTTTTCAGTCGACAGAGAAGAATGATGGTTAGGCTTTTCTTTTAGTCAAGGAAAGAATGGTGGAAACCATCAACTTGCTGTCTATGGGCTTGGTTAAATATGCGTCCATACCAACCTGTAAGCATTTTGCTTCATCTGATGACATTGCATGAGCTGTCAGTGCAACAATGGGAATGTGTGTTCCTGTCCCCATTTCTGATCTTCTAATTGCCTTTGTTGCTTCATAACCATCCATCTTTGGCATCTGTTAAGAAGCAATTATATTAGCAGAAAAGTTTCTGAACGTTTCAGAATGATCATGTGGTGAGAGTTGGAAGCAATAACACCACAATTTCTTATAACTGTAAATTCATGCTCGACTTACTTGACAATCCATGAGGATCAAATCATAAGGGCAGTCAGCTTGAGTGGTGATTGAATCATCATCTTCCTGAAGAGATCTGGTTCTACATTCATCTGAATTAGAGACAGGTTTCAGTGCTTCCACTGCCTGCAGTCCATCTCCTACAACCACCACTTTAGCTCCCAATTTTTCCAACATTATTGTAGCGACTCTTTGCAGCACCGGTGTATCCTCAGCAAGCAGTATACATAGACCTGCTAGAGATTTCTGCCCTGCTATCTTATCTGAACAGGCACTAGTGACCTCTTTGATGGAGGTGCTTGTTGAATTGTGTTCTCCATCCCTTGTTTGTCCCTGATGATTCCTGTCAGAAGCATTTTCTTCAAGATTTACTTCATTGAAGTCAATGAAGTAGTTGTTTAAAGTCCCATATTGTGAGAGAGAGGCTTTGACAAAATTTTCGTCCCTCTTTTTTACAGAAGGGAATGAACTTGCACATTTATCATTTCCATTATCTGACTTGTCAGAATCATCCGAGCAGGCAATATCAGAGTGGTTAGGATCAATTTCAAGACATTCATGCAATTCTCCTTCTACTGGTGCATTGCCAAAAGACTGCACCTCAAGAAAATTTTCTTTTATAATAGCTTCCAAAATCTGAATCATTTTCCCCTTATAAAGCGGTCTATTGACCATAAGTTGGTGTCTCCTTCTTCGGAGTTCCATCTTAATGATACTCGATGTATCATGATAAAGAATCCATGCAAACTTTGCTCTGCCATGGTATTGATCAAGAAAATTTAGCTGCTCCTTCCATATACTAGTGCTCAAGTCGAGGATGCCAATGTCAACAACTATGACAAAAGGTGATGAGGCAGTAGGATCTTGAATGCTCAAATCTTCAGGTTCTAAGCATTCACAAGGTGCATCTTGCAAATGGCTTTTGGAAAGAGAAATCCTCTGAAGAATTTGAGTGAGCTCATTCCAGTCAGATGCTCCGCAAGTCTGCACCCCATTTCTCTCTAACCACTGGGACATTATTACTCTACCCATTCTGCCATTGAGTGCAAGCAACACCTGCATTCAAGTTCCATCATGAACGAATTGCTCAGAATTTCAAAAGATTATAATCAATTTGATTTTAGGTACACAAGTACAAAGTAAGTTGGGGACTGTGAGGTCTAGTTGGGTATGAAATCACGATAAGATAATCAAGCTAAGGAACGAAACGAAGGGAATGATAATAACACCTGTAATACTCAAGCATTCAAGTGAAAATCCATGAGTTGAATGAATACATTTAGTCCATGATGTTTTACTTACCCTCATTTTATGTTCCTCAAAACTAAACTGGCAATGCTGCCCAGCGACTTCTGCAGGACAGTTTAGTTGAAGGTATAGTTGCATCACTGTCCCTGGTCCATTTTTCTTTACAACTTTAATCTCTCCACCCATTTTGTTAACCTGTATATCATCCTATCATCATTAGAAACTGGGTATGTTGTTATCCACACTGACATATTTTTCTTGCGAACTCAAAATCTCAAATTCTTGAAATTTATTCAAGACAAAATAATTGAACTCACCAGGGTCCGTACAATGCATAGTCCAAGGCCAGTCCCACCGTGCCTGAGTATGAAAGTAATCAAACAATGATTATTTTTTTCAGGTACTAACTATCTATAAGGTGTGCAGGAAGTAAATCCATTCGTTCATGCATGTATTCTGTTATTTTACTAGCAAAGTTTACCCATAGATGACAATGATGTGAAAACTTCTTACAAGCGAGTTGTCGAAGGATCAGCTTGCTCGAAACTTTCAAATACAGATTCCCATTTACTTGGATCAATTCCTAGAGCAACAAAAAGGGACAATCCAGAGATAGATAGATAGAGAGTCAATATGCAGTAGCAGAAAGTGGCAAAACAAGTTAACTGGTGAACTTTATGGTTATTCAGGATTTGTAATCTTACCACAACCAGAGTCCTCTACTTCGAACCACAGGATCATTTTGTTATCTTTCTTGGAGAATTTTTTGCCCTGGCTTTCTTGCCTCTTCAACTTCACTTTAGGAGCAGACCAAGAGTCTTTCTGAGTAAGTGAAAAATTCTCTCCACGAGCACTCCCACACCATCCTCGAAGAATGATGTAGCCCGCTACAAGGTATTTCAAATTTTAAAATCACCAAATGCACTTGAATTGCTAGAAAATTATACTATATGTTTTTATCTCTTCATTTTTATCAGAGCTTGTATGTTTAGCTCTTGCAAGTGCTTTAACCATTTATGAGGACAAATCGAAGGACTTGAAAATGTATAAATTAAAAAGTTGCACTTACAGGTTGTAAACTTGAGAGAATTGCTAATTAGATTTGCAAAAATTTGAACAACTCTGGCAGAGTCTCCTTTAACTAATTTTGGCATATCTGTGGATAGAAATATGAGAAAATAATATGCATTCAGAAAACAATGTGAGGAGTCTCAAATTCAACTCTTAATCATAATTTTTTTGCATTTTCGACAGTTGTAAGGAGAACAGTGGATGTACCAGAGAGATCTAGAACTGTCTCAACATTGTGATTAATGCACTGGACAGAGAACATATCAACTAGTCCTTCAAGTTCTCGAGCCAAGTCAAATTCTGTCTCTTCCAGCACCAGTTTTCCAGATTCTACCTGATAAAAAGGTAATAGGACAATGGATATAATTCTTATCAGGTCTAATGAAAACCATTCTTTTGAATAATGAGCTTAAGTTAGCTGCAATGTTTACCCAGAATAGTCTATTATTATTTCATCTATAATATAGTTTCTCCAAGGAACAGTAAGGTGGCTTTAGCCAATCAAAGAGTAACTCTTTCCAATAGTATCATCAAAATAGTTGTTAGTGTGCTCTACTATATGAACATTCACAAATGTTTCGATTCCTTAGTTTGCCTTTTCATCCTACCTTGCTGAGATCCAAAATGTTGTTTAGAAGCCGAAGCAAAGCAGTTGAGCATTTACGAATCTGAGTAATAGTTGCATACTGTTCATTTGTAAGAAAACCATCACTTATAAGAATGTCCAGCAAGCCAATAACTGCAGCCATAGGTGTTCGTAATTCATGACTGTGAAAAAACAAAGCATGAAGTAACTGTAGAAATGTACAACTTGAACATCTGAGAAACTTAAAATTTAAACTGAGAATAAATCTTTTGCTGAGGCAAGATCTAGAGTAGAAGAGCAGAAGTAAGCTACTTATTGTCCATATGAGAGTTAAAAGTAGAAAACAGTCCAAAAGAAAGGAAATATAAACAAAAAGCTAAAAGCTCAAATAAAGTGTGCTTCATTGAACAAGCAAAAATGTTAATGCAACTTCTGCTCAAACCTGAAGAGAGTACGTGTTGGTTTATATTTCTCGATGCACATGTTGAACCTATTTGACATGTAAGATTTCAGGTACTTTATAATACCTATTCCAATCTTATTTAATTTGCATTTTGGTTTGGAGAATCCTTTAGCCATTGAGGTCAGCGTCTTAATAAAATTGATCTGGTCTTATGGTGACAAAAGATGACCAAGACGAAGAGGTTTCTTTTTTATCCTTTACACTATAACCTCTTTGTTACCAACACTAAACAACACAATTAAGTAAATCTAGATTCTGAGAATCTTGAAAAGCAAAAAAGCTCATATTTACATGGAATTAGTCTTTGGATGGGCAGCAGAAACTAGACCAGATACGAAGAATTGACACTGCTGAAACATCTGATAGCTTTATTTCAGATACTTTATTTTCAGAAAATGGCCTTCCCTAGCTAATATGATCTTTCTGTTTCATAAAGCAATGTGAATAATTTTCTTTTGAAGAGCTGCTGGAATTTATCTCATTTTTAATGCAATAACACCTTCAATGCAGGTACAAATATATTAAGGTAATAATAAGGACTGATAAATATTTACCTCATGTTCGCCAGAAATTGGCTTTTGTAATTGCTCGATGCCTCTGCTTTCCTTCTTGCATCTAACTGGCTTATCAGCTCTGCTCTAAGTTTCATTTCCTTTGATACTCCATCTGTTAGTACGAAGATGCAGACGCATCCAATGATTAGGATGCATATTGATGCTGAGATCAATATTACAAGAGTCTTGATAGCCCTCTCATCTACTTTTCCCATTATATATTTCCTTGGAATGATGATAACTCCTACCTACAACGTTTGCAGATCAGTAAGCACTGACAAATTAGCAGAACGAACTTAACTAACCATGATAAGCTAATAATTTACCATTGGAAGTCTCTTTAACTGCAGGAAAAACGAGTCAATATAATAGAGCTGGTTCCCAAGTTTAGCATTCTCTATGTGCACTTCTCGACTTGGGGGAAGACTGTTTCCATATTCTTTCTGTAAGCACTCAGCTCCAGATCGTATAACTGGGTCTTCAGAATTAATAGCCATCATTAGCTTTGGTCCTTTCGTGGTATTCATCAAGAGAGGGCTATTTGTGGAAGTAGCGAGCAACCATCCTTCTTGAGAGGTTAAATAAATGTGACCACTGTGGAACTCAACAATTTCTTTCATCAATTGACCTACACTATAAAGTGCTGTAGTAACTCCCACAACAGCAACTATGGTTTTGTTGGATGGATCCCAAACTGGCAGTGCTGCTGAAAGCAATGGTGAGTCAGTATACTTGCTCACCGCCACATGCCATGAAGCTGCACCATCTGGTACTTGTGATATACCAGCAATGTTGATCAACTCATCTGGTGGAATTATGCTTCGCTTTCCATTCCTTTCTCCAGTTAAAGGATCTAAAGGTTCTCTGTACCAAATTGCTGATATATTGTTGTGAATAGTTTGGTCATTCCATCCTTGACGAGACGATAACAAATTTACATCATATGTATTACTTATAGAATAATTGGCAAGATCAGAGTATATGTAGAAAGTATTGTTACTCCTGTGGTCTCTATGGAAAGCCTGAACAAAACCATTTTTATAGTTGATGGTTAAAGAATTTAGAGCTTTCCGACTAGCAAACAGAGCCCAGGTTACATCCTTCATGGATTCGTAGAGCTGCTGAGGGGCAAACATTTTAAATTAATAAAAGATAAGAAGAAGCTTGCCACTGTTTCAAAAGTAAGAATAGTACCACCAAATAATTTGAGCAAAAGGAAAAAGAAACAACCTCAACTTGTTGAGCTTGATCAACAGGCTTGCTATATTTTCTGATTACATACTCTGACAGCTTAACCTGAGCTGTGGTTATTTCAACAGTAGAATTCAAAATGTTCCACATCCTTAATATTGGTCTCTGCAGAAGTTCATGACGCAGACCAAACGCGAGTGTGTTGAGTGACTTTGTCGTGTAAACTCTGGTAAAATGCCATGTTAATAAAGTTAGCATTCCAATCAAAATAGCTAGCATGGCCTGCATATAACCATAAACAAAAACCCAAATCAACAATCTGAATAAATCTCCACATCATTCAAATTAACATAAAAGCATCCAACAACACTTCGTGCAGTCTCAAGATGAAAAAAGACAATCAAGATCCAATTTTCACAAAAATTGGAAAGCAAAACTAAAACAGTAAAAATTTAGACGAAAACCACTTACCATGATAGCAAGGCGAACAACGAAAACTCCACGATAGGATGAGTGACAAATACTGCTGTCAAATGGAAGTTCTTCATCGACTTCAACATCCTTATGATAGTTTCTTTTGGAAAAATCAGCAAATCCAAGCATCTTACTGAGGATCCTTACAGGAAATGATCCCTTTGATGTAATTGGAGGTGATGGAGATTCAATGCTTAGAGTAGGAGTAGTTGCATAAGCTGCTTTATTATTTGCCATTAATATTCTTTGTTCGACTGTACAGAAAAAGAATAAATCATTAGAGTTGAGGAGGAATTTGGAAGCTGATAGACAGACAAGTAGTATAAATGACAGAGACTTAAACGAGGACTAGTCAGTGTTATTATATAAAAATATTGGTGGGAACGAAGCAGTGTCAGTGTGACACTGAATAGTGGGAGTTGTATGTCTTATTTATTACTTTGTTCCTCATCCACATACCAAACATAAAAAAAAGACATACCAAATATTTTTTTCAATATTCTATCTTAACCGTCACAACTCACAATCATAGCCTATATATTCAATCATTTTTTTTACCCATCACACTAGTAGCTGATACCCTGTTATAGTATATACTCTGGTGTTTATTGCACTTAATAAAAAAATTAAGTGAAATTACAAATTACTTAATCATGGTCACGTGATTGTGCACCTGTCATGTATTTGTCAATTTTGTAGTTAGAGTGGATAAATTTGTGTCGAAAATCTTTAAAAAAATAACCTCTTTATTTTCATGAGATAATGATAAGATCTGAATATATTTTATCCTCTTCGAATCCTACTTGTGGAATATTATCATAATGATATGAGTAATCTAGAGTGACTTTATCAGTACAACAATATGTGCCAAATATTTGAAATATTCTTAATGGATAGAGTACAATCAAAATTCTGAAGTCTTAATTAGTATACAACCTAAAACAGAACAAGAGATGAAAAGTCAAATGTTTTTTAATCGATACTATTTTGGATAGGGGTGTTTGATATCATAACCTCCAAGTTTTCGAGAAATCCTTAATCATTGAACCCACCACTTGATACAATTTTTTTTTCTTTTGGTACTTTTTATGAATACGTGACTTGTGATTTAATTGTACAAATATGACTTGAAAAGAAACAAGGTTTTGTAGTTATTGTAAATAAAGGGAAAAGTCACACAAATCCCTCAAAATTATTGATATACTTTGGTTATTAAGGCCCCTTTTCTTTTCGTGGATATTTTTGTTGACAGATTGAGAGACAAGTGACAAGTGAGTAGTCACCATCGAAACCTATGCAAAAAATGTAATTGTCTTATAAGACCTTAATAATTGATTTTAGAGGTCACAAGGTTTCCAAATGTAAGGGGAGGAGATGGACATTATCTCTTATGGATCGTTATATGGACCAACACAGTAACACTGCCTTGCTGTGTTGAACTGGATTATTGGTTGGTGTTTTTTTGTTACAGTAGTCGTGCAACATCCCATTTGCCACTGCAAAATTATTTATGACCTCTGCCACCCGGTACAACAACATACCTGAAATTTCACAAGTGGGGTCTGGAGAGGATAAAATATACGCAGATCTTACCACTACCTACACGAGGTTGTATCCTAGGAACACTCGTCTCAAAAAATACCTCTGCCACCGGGTAAAGGTACAGTATCTTGAAATAGTCTCAGGGTTAATAATAAAGGGTGTTCAATCCTACACATCCACCCATTTAAGACCATATCTTCTTTTTTTGCCAAGGACCCTATACTTTTGATGATACTAAAGTTTGCATTCTGATTCCATATTAGAGAATTGAAAGATATAGGTTCACCATAGAAATCAAAATATTCGAAGCAGACAAGCCATGGATTTGCAAGATTGCAAAATATGGGAGACACAACACGTGTATTTTTTCAGGAATTACAGCCAGCCAAAGGCATAAAAGGGTATCTCTCAAATTTAAAAGACACAGTGCTAAAGAGACTGCGTCTTTGCTCGATGCTGATAATATTCCCTGATTCAATTTGTATCATTTACTTTTTTTTTTCTTCAATCAGCTTAAAAATGAATTATACATTTTCTTATTTGTCAAATATTTAATAATACTGGTCTTGTTGTAGACGCTTTGCACGTGTACTCATTTGATAAGAAACAACAAAAATAACATACCTCGTTTATACCAAACATTACAAAGAAAAATTTAATTTAATTATAAACTTATAAAAAGATAAATAATTCACTACAAAAATAATTTTAATAAAAAAATTTATTTATAAAGATCTTATGTATACAGATTCTATCACTAATTAGAACCCAAGGAAAAAAATTTCCTTAGCGATTTTTAAGGCCTTCACGCTTGTTAATATAGAATAGATTATCAACATTTTACATATATTGGGTCACACTTATTTGGCAAAAAAATCAACAAAGATGTACTCTTTTATTAAATATTTATTTATCTTAAAGATAGTTTTGAAATAAAGTCTTTCCATATTAAACTATATCACGTATATTAAAACAAAGAAATAAGTAGTATAAGCCTAAGAAATTAAACTATATCACGTATATTAAAACGAAGAAATAAGTAGTATAAGCCTAAGATATTGTAAACTATACACTAATTTATCACAATTGTGTGACCAACCAATCAGTTTGACATTATATGCTTTATTCATAATTTAAAAAAAACTGAGACATTTATATATTTAGAAATAAACTAATATTTATATTATCGTTTTGCTTTTATGGTAGGTTCCACTGCATAAAAAGCAAGTAGTTTGGTAGTAATACTAAATATATGGTACCTTTTTAAAGCATAGATTATGAATCAAAAGTTTTTATTTATTTTTAAGTTGTCCTATGACCTATCTCCGTTTTTTGCATATCTATTATCTATCTATCTGTTATTTTCTTATAAGCGTCAATAATCAGGTAATTGGTCGATATGTTTGTAATTTGAGGATATATCTATAATTGTTCGGTGATTTTTTTAATATGTCTGCTTGAGCAGCTTGAGGGTATATCTATACTTTTCTTGTGGTTCTTCCATTTTAATTAATTTATCCTTTTTTAATACTCCCCCGTCCATCTTTACTTGACCCCTATACTATTTTAGGATATCCAACAATACTTGTCCAATTTATGAAATCAAGAGATAATTTTACACTTAGTTCCTAATTTACCCTTGTCATTAATT
>JBCEWC010011026.1:0-17087 GCA_038996855.1 Solanum aculeatissimum
TTTTTAATTAAATGATCAGGACAAAGTGGTCATTTTTAATATGATTAGGGACATTTTCGTAATCCAACTTTCAACTACGAAGCTTCCCACTTTTAATATAATAGGATGATTAAGGTAGTGGTAGAGTACAAGAGTTTATAATTCTCCAAAAAAAAAAAGAAAATTTTCCACTATACAAAAGAATAGTGGGATTACAAGAATATGTTTACATAAAATTTCCTCATGGCTTACACCTTAAGCTTTACACTCTCACTAATAGATTTCGTCACTTTGGGAATGGATTTCTCTCAAGTGGATTCTTACTTCATTTGTATGGCTAGGATGGTAAGAAATGAGAGTTCGTACCTCTATTTATACTACTCCACCTCGTTAATGAATGGTGGAGAAAATATCTTTAGAATGCTCCACACATTCTAAAGAGTCTTTACTCTTCCATAAGGTTCCGCACGTCTCCAGAATATTCTAGAGGCTTTCACATTTCCACATGCTTCCATAAGTTTCTAGAGAGTTTTATGCTTCTCTAGAGTTCTCCGGATCATTCTAGAAAATTCTACATTCTAGAATCTCTCCAATTAAGGAAGGAACCCAACATTTTTGAAATGAACTAAAAAGGAAAGCAGGACAAACAAATTGAAACATGTTTTAGTGCTGATTTCTTTTCGCATTCCTATTTCCTTCTACATATCTATTTCTGAGTAGTTGTAGGTGATGTATTTACCTATTGAAGTGTTGGGATATATAATGTGTGAACGATTTGAACTTACTGGTCTAATGAAGTATTTGGATTTATAACGAGCATTTATATAAACATGCGTAGTTCGAGTTAAAATTATTGCTTTTAGTTGAATACCTCTGAATCTGCGTCTGAATGCTTGAGACTCGTTAAACTACTACTGACCCTTTATGTTTCTATCCTATAGGGATAACGAAAGCCAAAACGATGTTGATTCAGACTGATATTAGCTGAGAAATTCAAGAGCAGAAGGATTGAAGTGCAGGGGATTTCATCCTAGCTCACACTGTAATTTAACATTATAACCCGTCCTAATTCAGATTGCAGGCTGCAACTTGCCCGCATGAAGCCGGAATTCCAAGTAATTTCCGTATCAGCCATATTGTGGTGAATTTGTTCTTGAAGCTGGCACGCAAGACTTGCGTAACTGGAATTATGGAATTTCACTTGTTCTTAGCAATGTTCTGCAGATTCCAAGTACATGTGATTTCTCTAAGTTGTAACACATTTTTTTAAGTTTGTAACACTCAAAGTTGGAGAACATCGGTTCCAACTGAAACAAAGTTAAATGGTGCGTTTATGTGTTACACCTAAATGACATGTTATTTATAATTGGTGTAACATAGATGTAGCTGAAGCAAAGTTACAGGGCATGCAGAATACTTGTGTTTACTTGTTCAAACGTTAGAGGGCATAGATTCCAACTGAAACAAAGTTAAATGGCGCGTTTATGTATTATACCAATATTTTATAATTACACCTAAGTGACATACATGATATTTATAATTTTTATAAAGCCAACTCTACTTTCCTTGTCTCTTTCTTTGCATAAAACTTGGTAAATTGATTACAGTTGCAGACACCATTTCAGCAACTAGAGGTCTTTTGTTTCTTGATTATATCAATTGAACATTTTTACTTACAAAATAATTATTTAAATATTTTCAAAATATATCATGTCAATATCACATTTTTTATGAAGTCAACTCTTTCTTTCCATATTTTTATGGCACTCTTCTTGGAAACTACAATTTGTCTATCAACTAGTTAAGAGGTAACCAACATGGTTTAGTATAATATTATTATATAACCTCAATTAATAAAGTCAAATCTTTCTTTATATATAAGGTTTACTTGGTGGTAACATGAATATTGTAGAGACCATTTCAACCAATTAGATCTGTATTCATTCATATCAATTTGTTTGTTTGATTTTAAATATATCTCGTAGAAAGTAAGATAAATTAATTAAATAACGCGGAGGGAGTAACACCTAGGTGGTATCATTGGCGAAGGCAACATTTTCATCAAAGATGTTTATACTTTTAGAATATGGGTGGATGATTTTTGTACCAAATATGTTCATCTGACCATCCTCAGGTGAATGTAGCTCCGTCCCTGGATGGTATAATATTATATAGGAAAAGGCTCAAATATACCATCGAACTTTGAGAAAAGACTCATTTATGTCATTTGTTAAAAGTTTGGCTCATTTATGTCATTATCATTTGATAAAAGAATCATTTATGTCATTTTTCTTAACTCCGGTTTTACAAAACCACCCAAACAATTTTTAACACTTAGTTTTGGATCAAATGTCCTCTTTTTGCTCTCTTCTTATTCAAGAACACCATGAATACATGAAGAACACCACAAACTCCAAATTTCAACTTCAATTTTTTGTTGTCATGAAATTACCTCAAATTTTAATAATAGTGTCCCTCCGAGCTAGATACCAAACCCAATATCTTTTGAGCTTGAATTCAATTTTTTTTGAACATAGACACAAAAATACTAGGAAAAAAATCCAAAAAAAAAAGGAATTAATCCCAAAAATTTTAAAATTAGTTTTTGATTCGTATTTTTATTGTTGTTTTTGACACTAGATCTTTATTTTCTAGTATTTTTTGAGTCTATGTTCAAAATTTTAAGTAATTTGGAGTTGTGGAGAAAATTCTATCGTTAAAGGAGGTTGAAGTTTTGAAACTTTGAAGAAATTTAAGTGTGTTGTTGGGTTAGATTGAATAAGAGCTCAAATGATGTTGGGTTTTCGTATCTAATTTGAAGGGACATTGCTATTGAAATTTGAAGTGCTTTCGTAAACAATTGAAGAAGATGAAAATTTGGCGTTGTCGATGTTCTTCACGTGTTCTTGAGGAAGAAGAAGCAAAAAGAGTATGTTTTGATCTAAAACTCAAATTAAAAAGTATTAAAAATTGTTTGGGTGGTTTTGCAAAACCAAATTCAAAAAATAATGGCATAGATGAGCCAAACTTTGAACGGATGACATAAATGAGCCTTTTTCAAAGTTGGATGACATATTGAATCTTTTCCCATATTATATTCCCTAATTTAGGGGGGAGAAATGATTTTTAGTCCATTATAAAAAAAATAAATTAATTCTTCATGATAGAGTCATTTTCTTCTATTTAAATCGTAAGAGGGCAAACGATCTCTTTCTTTCCTTTTATATATAGAGTTTACTTGTTAACTCTGAGTACCTACATCATTGTAGCCCTTTATTGGTATGCCATTTTTCTGTGTCTTATCAAGTTCTTTTTTCTTGATTACTATACTAATCTTTCTTGCTTCATCCATTTACTGATTATTGTTATTCATATTTGTGTTTCTTGTATTCTTTGCTACATTTGCAGTTGCTCGATAACAACATCTGAATTATAGAGCTACGACACAATCAATCCTTTTTCGTTTAATTATCTGCTCCTAAAAGGTTAGTTGATCATCCTTGCTTGTCATAATTTTTTTACTTCTCTTTCTTTGCCTTAATGTCTGACCATAGAGAAGGATACCGTATTCACATCAAAGTGACAAGATTCGAATGTAAATCTAGTTTTAGGAAAGATTTGAATTTTTGAAAAATTCATAAAGGTGGATGGCTAATGTATCGTAAGGTCTGTGTAGACACTACATGCTGGTGTATATGCATTTTACTAGTTTTAGGGTATGTGCATTGCACGTAGATCCCCATTAGTTGGTATCAAACTCTTATATACGATTTCAACTGATATGTAAGATGATAGAAATTAAAGGGTATCAAGAAGGCAAGTTCAGGATAATGAACATTAATCTTCTTTGTAAAATATATTCTTTATAGAACATTAATCTTCTTTGTAAAATATATTCTTTATAGGGTATCAAGAAGACAATTCAACCAGTATCGTAACGATCCAGTCCGCTGGTGATATTTTTCGCTTTGGGCCTAGTCTCGCACAGTTTTAAAACGTGTCACTATTAGGTAAGACTTGTTTACTTATATACCTAACATCTCTCATGTGTTTTGCCGATGTCAAACTTCTCATCTTAAGATGTGTTGTTACAAGTAGCCCTTCAAATTATCCATGTTTTGCTAGAAACAATAGAAGTTTTGATTCTAGCAATTATGAGTCTTTTACTAAAATTAATATTGTTATAAATTTGCTTATTTACTTTTTCTTCTGATTTATCATGATATAATACAAATTTATTATAGTTGAATCTTGATTGTAGCAATTAAGAGTCTTTTTTAAAATTAGATGTATAACTTGCATGTTTCTATTCTCATTGACTATGATAATTATGATTTATTATTTTTTGAAAGGTAATCAAAGCATCATTGTTTAATATTTAATTAGATTTTCTATTACATTTTAATATAGTGTAAGGGTAAAATGGTAATCCAAGTTTAGAGTTTGGAGCTTCTCACAGATGATTATTAAAATAAAGTACTAAGTGCATTTGTTAGTGAGTATAAATTGTCGTAAAAATGACTATTAGTTCTTGTAACTCTCATGGTCATTGGTTTCTTGTAACTCATATAACCATTAGTTTCTTAAATCTTATGTAACATCTATCACATTTATCTGCCCACATTACGACCCCTCATTCTATCTATTGATGATTACATGAAAGACTTTTTCACCTATAAATAACTGTGTATCTTCCTTTGTGTTAGATGTGAGATGGCATATGCTAAGTTTTAAAAAAAATATTGTAGTGTGTAATAGTGAATGTAGGTGTAATATATACAAAATTATAACGAGTTACAGTTGAAAAATAAAATGACAAAAATGAATAAAAGATCATTCAGGCTGGTGGCGCGGATATCTCACTCTCTTTGAGGAGATTCAAGCCTACTCCAGCATAATCTACACTGGTCTAGTAATAATACTCTTGACTTGTCCCCTCGAGGATACAACAACCCAACAATGTCATATAACTCAAAACAACTTCAGATTAATTGAAAAGTCCAAAGTAGCTCCATAAAAGAACACATTCCTTCAACATATAATTACTCTGTTTTGTATAGTGAATTAGTTAAAGATTTAGAGAATTTTTCTTTGTCTCGACTCTCTCTTTCACTAAACTAACGTTACTACACATTACAATATTTATCCACACTTCTCATTCTTCTTGCGTAGTACTCTTCACAAAGGAAGAAATACTACTATTTATAGGTAAGAAATTATTCCTAATCTTGAATAGAAATAAAGTGGATATTAATGTAAGTAAATGAATAGAGTGGATATTAATATTTTCTGGATCCAAATAAACTCCAATTGCAGTGAATTTAATTTATGTTCATCAAGAAACAACTAATTTAAGTTGCTACAATACCAACATGTTTTATAATATATCAATATCCATGTGGGGGCATTTCTTTCATATTTTGTGTTTCTTGTATTCTTTTCTATCAAGTATCAAAGTCAAAATTTGTGGTTCAATTCTTGAATCAGGTGGAAAAAAAAATTCCACTATTTTAGAAAGAATACATTTTTCATCATGTATTTTTTCAGTGAGCTGGTACGGTGAGAAATGAGTGGGAAATTATGTTCTATAGCACAAATTTTCCACTAATTCGTGTAAAAAAAACCCTTTATTTCTAATAGTGTTGCATGAGTATATATGAATCTAATTTTAGGATGAATCTTAACTTTTGGAAAATCCTTGAACATGGAGATCAAACAAGTTATCATCAATTAACAAAAAGAAAGAGAATAAATAAGATTCTCCTAGTTCATTTGGAAGGATCTCATAATTAAATTATTCAAGGTTGTTTATGTCTCTAGCATGACCACTTGATGAAATCTGGAGGAAAGTGGGGTAAATAGCCGATAATATAAAAAGTTTATGAATTTTATTTGTTGTATGATTAGATTGAGGAGAATTGTGAGATATCAACTTCAAATTTCTTTGGAGAAAAAAATTACTAGGTGATTACTTTCCATTTTTCTAAGACTCGGTGGATAGAATAACCTGATACGGGGCTGATAGAATTACATCAATGCACATTTGAGATAGCAATGACAGAAAATTTACATGATTTCTTTGCTTTCAGGTGATAATTAGAAAACAACAGATATGGCTTGTGCTAGTGTTGCTTCTCTTCTAAACACCATAGAACTACTCTTGACATCGAATTTGCAAATTTGTGATCGTAGAGAAGAGTTTCACATTCTTTGTGAAAAAGTTAGTTCCCTGGAAGTATTTGTTAAGAAATTTGAGAAGAGCAAAGATTATAGAGAAATGAAGGATTTGGAAGAACAAATAAAAGAAGTCGCGGATGATGTTGAAATTACAATTCAACTGCGATTAACAGATGTTATAATGGCGAAGAATGAAATGCAGAAAGAAAAGGCACGCGAGAGGCTTTGTGATAGCCTAAAACAAGTAGCAGAGGAGATTGATCGTGTAGAGAAAGAGTCTACAAAGATTCAATATAAAGCCAAGCAATCATCGGAGGAATGTTTTGTTCAAGCTTCAAGTTCAGCAAAAGTTATTCTGAATGGTAAGAACAATATGGTGGGACGTCATGATGAAAGGGAAAGGATGATGGAAGAACTAACCAGAGATTTCTCTGGTGAACTCAAAGTTATCCCGATTGTTGGGATGGGAGGCATTGGTAAAACAACTTTAGCAAAAGAAGTTTTCAATGATGCATTCATTCAATCTCATTTTGATGTTCGTGCCTGGGCACCTGTATCTCAAGAACACAAGGCAAAGGATATCTTGGTGAGCCTTCTGCAGTCTACACAAGGGAAGGATGACACCGATAATACAGAAGAGGAGTCAAAGCTAGCAGACATGCTACAAAAAAGTTTAAAGAGTAGGAGATACTTAATTGTGTTGGATGACATGTGGAGCGATAAAGCATGGGAAGATGTGAGACTATGCTTTCCGAGTGAAAACCATGGGAGTCGAATATTGTTGACTACTTGTAACACTAAGGTAGCTTGCTCTGCTGGTACAAAGAATATCTCTTTGCCGATTGCCCCCCTGAGTCCAGTTGAGAGTTGGGACCTTTTTGAAAGTGCGGCATTTGTAAATGAAACATTACCATCTGAGTTTGAGACTATTGGGATGCAAATTGTGGATCAATGTCAAGGGTTGCCGCTAACTATTGTCGTGGTTGCTGGGCTTTTGTCCAAATCTAAAAGGACAATAGAAGATTGGGAAAGTGTTGCTAAAGATGTCAATTCATTTGTCACAAATGATCCTGATGAACAATGTTTACATGTGCTAGGTCTGAGTTACAATCACTTGACGAGTGACCTAAAAGTGTGCCTTTTGTATTTTGGAATTTTTCCAGAAGACAGTGAGGTGCCGGTGAAGAAATTGTTGAGATTATGGATCGTGGAGGGGTTCCTAAAGTTTGAAATGGACTTGGAAGGAATGGCTGAGAAGTGTTTGCAAGATCTTGTCGATAGATGTTTAGTTCTTGTCAGCAATAAAAGTTTGGATGGAACAAGAATTAGATCTTGTAAGGTTCATGATCTAATATACGAGCTATGTTTGAGAGAAACTCAAAAGCAAAAACTTCTTGTTATGAATAACATTGTATATATTCATTGTGATACTGATTTTAATTTGGATAAAGATGAAGATTGGGATGAATATGAATACTTGGATGAAGATGAAGATGATTTGGTTGCCGAAGATGAAGAAAACAATTCCGATGTTGATGAAGAAAATGATTCAGATGTTGATGAAGACGAAGAAGATGATTTTGTCGATGATGATGAAGATGATTTAGTGGCAGCGAATGAAGATGATAAAATGCTATTTAAGAACAAATTCCGTGTGTTTAAGCATATAATGGGGCCGTTTAAGAGACTGGTTGTAGAAGGTCAAACTAACTTTGATCGTTATAGGGCCCTTCTTACACCAGCCGGACATCATCATTTGATAAGGAGGAAGTCACATGATGCTGATAACAATCTCTTGAAACGAACTCGATCTATTTTCTTTCATATCAGTTATTCTGATGATTTTAACCTCAAATCAAAACTTTTTCATTTCAGTTTACTGAGAATCTTGGACTTGCATTCTGTAGTACTTATGCGATTTCCTCCCCAGATACTATGCCTCGTTTGGTTGCGGTACCTAGAACTGTCCGGATATTTTGACATACCAACAGATATTTGTAGGTTATGGAATCTCCAAACATTTATTGTGGGTGGTAGTGCTGACTTTCCAGAAGAAATTTGGGAACTAACGCAATTAAGGCATCTCGAGCTGAGTTCATATATGTTGCCAAATCCTCCAAGAGTATTTGTTGATGAACAGAGGTACTCCGGATTTCCAAACATACTCACTACTTCGGGCTTGTCTCATGATGCTTGCACAAAAGAGGTTATTTCAGGGATTCGGAATATTAGAAAGTTAGAAGTTGTAGGATATATTGATGACTATGAAGGTTTTCATGAATCTACACTTTTCAACAATCTCGTCCATCTACATCAACTTGAAACATTGAGTGTTTGTATTTTAGGATTTGATGTTGTTTTGGCTGACAAACCCGTGACTATTCCAAGTGCAAAAGCTTTTCCAGCAACACTCAAGGAGTTAAAGTTGTACGGAACTGGTCTAAGTTGGGACGACTTGAATATCATAGGTGAATTAACTAACCTTGAAGTACTGAAGCTGATGTTTGATGCTGTATTAGGCGAAGAATGGTATCCGATTGCAGGAGGATTTTCGCGCTTGAAGATTCTGGTAATCAAAAACAGTAATCTCAAGTATTGGAAAATCACAAATGACGATTTTCCTGTCCTCGAGCATCTTATGATCATAGAATGCTTTAAGTTGGAAGAGATACCTATTGAGTTTGCAGAAACCAACTCACTGCAAATAATTGAGTTAAAGGACTGCACTCCCCAACTCGAGGATTCTGCTACACGAATTCAACAAGAACAAGAAAACCTCGGGAACAAGCCTGTGGATGTTCGTATCTCATATCGTAAGTATATATATGCTCTGATTAAATCCGCCTTGGCATGCTTGTCAATTGTGACTTGTGTAAAACTACTACTCACCTTTTATGTTTCTTTCCTACAGCTATAACGTGGGAGTGGCGTTTGAGTCATTCAGCTTATTATTATAGCGATGAGGATGAGGATGACGATGACGATGTTGTATGATGATGGTGGTGGTGGTGACCACGACGATGATGATAGTATGATATTGTTGAGGAGGACGATGACGACCAAAGATTTTTTATATTTTCGGCACTCCAATCCAACTTTGTTGCATTTTAACCCTTCAACTCCAATTTTCATGATCTATTTTGACATTTCTTTCCAAGAAATCAAAAAAATGAGGAAAGTGTACACTGTACGCACAAAAGCCAATTAAAAATACATACACAACACCTCTAACTTTGCCTTATTTTTCATTTTGACACTCTATCTTAACTTTATTTCATTTTAGCCTTTCAACTCTATTTTTTAGGTACAATTTAAACACTATTACTAATCTTTTTATTTTATAATCGACGTTTGTCGGTTAGTTTTCAAAAAAATTCTTCAAAATTTAAAGTGTCAAAATGAAATTTAAAAACAAGTTTAAAAGTGTAAATATGCGTTTGTTTGTTTTTTCTTTTTTTAATGAACTTATAAGAAATTTAATATTTGTATTCGTGTCACAGTAATGAATTCAAAATTTAATATTTGTCAAAAATGTTACTATTAGATGTGATTCCCAGTAATTTTACATATACACATATATATTTTCAGTCACGATAATGAATTCAGAATTTAGTGTTTTTCTTTAGCCATAACACATTTTGGCGAAATTTTTTTACTAAATATGTTATTAGTATTGAAGTTAAACCATTGCATAAAGTTTAAAGGCACTTTTGATATAATTGAATCATATACACTTTATATGAGTCAAAAAGATTTGTTTTGATCCTCCACCTTTATCATATTATATTTTATTGACTTATTTACTCCATAAAAAATTAGTGGTAGACAGCTAATATAAATGCAAAATTCATGAAGTAGTGTTTTTTTTTTCTAATATATAAATGAAATAATCTCTACAAATCATTTTTGACATTATTTTAAAAATAAAAATCTCACAAATGGGTCTGAAAAATTACACATATATATATATATATATAAAGTAAAAAGTGTACAAAAAAAGTAGCTCATGTTTTATTTGCATAAAAAATAATTCTGAATCAGCGAAACTATAAATGACTATACAATATAGTTTGTCAAAAGTTAGAGAAAGTATACACTACGTACTATACAATATATATTACTTATACATGAGTTATACACTAAATATACATTATGATACACAAATATACACAGACTATACAATAAGAACTATTTTTTTTATAATTTTTTAAGTTTAATGTATCTCTGCATTATAAGCATTTAGAAAAAGAATAGTAGCTACAACAGAAATAGTACTGTAATCAAAGCACTATAATGCTTTCCTTATAAGTTGTCATGTTTTCTTTAACTTTATTTTTTAAAATATAATTGGGGTATATCTCTACATAATGATATTTAATAACTTTTTATTTTAAAAATACAATTGATGAACTCCTCCAATAAAAAATACTAATCCCATTTATAAGTAGGCAACTCTTTGTTATCTTTACAAAAATACCATTTTAGTCACTCAGAGGTATGCCATTTTTTCCTCTTGATTTTAATTTTATTAATTGTAACTAGTATTATCTTTTGTGTTTTACACATTTATTTATTTATTTTGTATATACTCATATTTTGTGTTTTCTTTTAATTTGTAAATTATATACATCAAAGTCAAAATTTGTAGTTCAATTCTTGAATCAGGTGGAACTCTAGCTGGGATCTAACATAATTATTTGTTGTAGTTCAGTATTTATTTGTTGTTCATTTCTTCGATATTTGTCGATCGAAACTTATTTTTGATCCATGACTTTACCTCATATTTTATTTGTTGTACGATTAGATTGAGGAGAATCATGAGGTATCAAGTTCAAATTCCTTAGGAGAAAAAAAATTACTAGGTAATTTCTTTCCATCTATCTAAGATTTAGCGGATAGAATTACCTGATACATTTTGGTGGCCGGGAGGTAATAGGTATCGCCTGGAATCAGTCGAAGTGAGTGCAAGCTAGCCCAGAACACCACGGTTATTGAGACTTTGAGATAGCAATGACTGAAAATGTTCATGATTTTTCTGCTTTCAGGTGATAATTTGAAAACAACAGATATGGCTTATGCTAGTGTTGCTTCTCTTCTAAACACGATAGAACTACTCTTGACATCCAATTCACGAATGCTTTCTCAAATTTGTGATCGTAGAGAAGAGTTTCACGTTCTTCGTGGAAAAGTTAGTTCCCTGGAAGTATTTGTCAAGAAATTTGAGAATGATTCTTGGGAAATGAAGGATTTGGAAGCACAAATAAAAGAAGTCGCGGATGATGTTGAAATTACAGTTCAACTGCGATTAACAGATATTATAATGGCGAAGAATGAAATGCAGAAAGAAAAGGCACACGAGAGGCTTTGTGATAGCCTAAAACAAGTAGCAGAGGAGATTGATCGTGTAGTGAAAGAGTCTACAAAGATTCAATATAAAGCCAAGCAATCATCGGAGGAATGTTTTGTTCAAGCTTCAAGTTCAGCAAAAGTTATTCTGAATGGTAAGAACAATATGGTGGGACGTCATGATGAAAGGGAAAGGATGATGGAAGAACTAACCAGAGATTTCTCTGGTGAACTCAAAGTTATCCCGATTGTTGGGATGGGAGGCATTGGTAAAACAACTTTAGCAGAAGACGTTTTGGATGATGCATTCATTCGATCTCATTTTGATGTTCGTGCCTGGGCGACTGTATCTCAAGAATACAAGGTAAAAGATATCTTGGTGAGCCTTCTGCATTATACAAAAGAAAAGAATGACACCGATAACACAGAAGATGAGTCAAAGCTTGCAGACATGCTACAAAAGAGTTTAAAGAGTAGGAGATACTTAATTGTATTGGATGACGTGGAGCGATAAAGCATGGGAAGATGTGAGACTATGCTTTCCGAGTGAAAACAATGGGAGTCGAATACTGTTGACTACTCGTAACACTGAGGTGGCTTGTTCTGCTGGTACAAAGAATATCTCTTTGCCGATTGATCTCATGAGTCCAGTTGAGAGTTGGGACCTTTTTAAAAGTGCGGCATTTGTAAATGGAACATTACCATCTGAGTTTGAGACCATTGGGAAGCGAATTGTGGACCAATGTCAAGGGTTACCGCTAACTATTGTCGTGGTTGCTGGGCTTTTGTCCAAATCTAAAAGCATAGAAGATTGGAAAAGTGTTGCTAAAGATGTCAAGTCATTTCTCAAAAATGATCCTGATGAACAATGTTTACATGTGTTAGGTCTGAGTTATGATCACTTGACGAGTGACCTAAAAGCATGTCTTTTGTATTTTGGAATTTTTCCAGAAGACAGTGAGGTGTTGGTGAAGAGATTGGTGAGATTATGGATTGCGGAGGGGTTCCTAAAGTTTGAAAAGGACTTGGAAGGAGCAGCTGAGAAGTATTTGCAAGAACTTGTCGATAGATGTCTAGTTCTTGTCAGCGATAAAAGTTTGGATGGAACAAGAATTAGATATTGTAAGGTTCATGATCTAATATACGAGCTATGTTTGAGAGAAGCTCAAAAGCAAAAACTTCTTGCCATGAATGACATTGTGTATGTTGATTGTGAAGTTGATTATAATTTGGATGAAGATGATGATTGGGATGAATATGAATACCTGGATGAAGATAAATATGATTTTGTTGATGAAGATTACGATGATGATGAAGATGAAGAAAATGATTCGGATGATGATGAAGATGATTTAGAGGCTAAAGATGGAGATGATAAAATGCTGTTTAAGAACAAATTCCGTCTGTTTAAGCATATAATGGGGCCGTTTAAGCGACAGATTAACGAAGTTGAAAGTTGCTTTGATCATTATAGGGCCCTTCTTACACCGGGACATCATCATTTGAAAAGGAGAAAGTCAGATGATGCTGATAACAATCTCTTGAAACGAACTCGTTCTATTTTCTTTAATTACAATTATTCTGAAACTTTTCGCCTCAAATCGAAGCTTTTTCATTTCAGTTTACTGAGAATCTTGGACTTGAGTCTCATCCCACTTGAGCAATTTCCTACCCAGATAATAGGCCTCATTTGGTTGCGGTACCTAGAACTGTCAGGATTATTTGACATACCAACAGATATTTGTAGGTTATGGAATCTCCAAACATTCATTGTGTGTGGTAGTGCTCACTTTCCCAAAGAAATTTGGGAACTAACGCAATTAAGGCATCTCGAACTGAGTTCACTAAAGTTGCCAAATCCTCCAAGAGTATCCATTGATGAACAGAGGTCCTCTGGATTTCAAAACATACACACTATTTCGGGCTTGTCACATGGTGGTTGCACAAAAGAGGTTATTTCAGGGATTCGGAGTGTTAGAAAGTTAAAAGTTGTAGGATATAGTGATGACTATGAAAGTTTTCAAGAATCTACACTTCTCAACAATCTCGTCGATCTACATCAACTTGAAACATTGAGTGTTACTATTTCAGGATCAGATGTTCTTCGGGCTGACAAACCCGTGACTATTCCAAGTGCAAAAGCTTTTCCAGCAACACTGAAGAAGTTAAAGTTGTGCAGAACTGGTCTAAGTTGGGACGACTTGAATATCATAGGTGAATTGCCTAACCTTGAAGTGTTGAAGCTGAAATTTGATGCTTTAGGCAAAGAATGGTATCCGATTGCAGGGGGATTTTCTCGCTTGAAGATTCTGATGATCAAAAGGAGTGGTCTCAAGTATTGGAAAATCACAAATGACGATTTTCCTGTCCTCGAGCGTCTCATGATTATAGAATGCGCAAAACTGGAAGAGATACCTATTGAGTTTGCAGAAACAAACTCGCTGCAACTAATTGAGCTTAAGAACTGTAGTCCCCAACTCAAGGATTCTGCCACACGAATTCAACAAGAACAAGAAGACCTCGGAAACAAGCCTGTGGTTGTTCGTATCTCATGTAAGTACATATATATGCTCTGACTAAATCCGCCTTGACATGCTTGTGAGTTGTGACTTGTGTAAATTTACTACTGACCTTTTGTGTTTCTTTCCCACAGATAAAATGCCGAAGTGGTTTTCGAGTTAGACTTGACATGTATTATTGAAAGTCGGAAGCTGCTATCTTCAAGGTTGGATTCAACTTCTAATAATGTATATGCTTCATTGTGGTCTTATCTCTATAAACAGAGATTTTATGCATTTAATTTCATTTTCTGTTACATCATATCATATTATATTATATTATTTATATTTATTTTTTGTACATTACTAAAAGGATAATCATGCAATATCCTCTCTCCAGCATCAAAGTAACAGTTATTTTTAATAATTAATACAATTTGTATAATAAGCATTAGGTTTAGGCATGAACGTCTGATCTTCCACATCCCAAGCCGTTAAAATGTGCAGTAAACACTAATCCAAAATTCATCACTAATGATCTTTTTTTCCCTATAAATTCATGACCCCTAACTTCCCTCATTCTACCATTTTCTTCCTTCTATACTTGTACGTTGACTGGTGTATTGATATTTTCATTACAGGTGGTATTATCATTAAACTTCGATGATAAAGAGGGAAAAATGCATTAATTTGTTTGGTTGAAATTTTATAGGAGCTTTTTTGTTATAGTATGTAGAATATGTAATTGAGATTATTGTTATTCTATTTTTTTGACAGTATATATTTTTTATGATAAAATTTATTGATATTAAAAAATAAAGATCCTTCGTAGAAATTTCTTTGTTATTATCCTCTTCTAAATTCGCCTTCCATAGCTTAGTGCTAATTGGAGATCAAGAATTGTTACGAGAGGAATTTGCTTTTTCCTCTCCCTCCCTTTACAAAAATTGTGAAAAATAAGTTGATGATCAAATAGGCTATGACAGAAAATTTTGTTGTAGAAAGCAAAAAAAAAAAAAAACTAAGGAAAAGTTGAACAACGTTATTATGACATTATATTTTCATTATTTTTCTATTTATTCTTTGTATATTATGTCCTTCAGCTATTAGTTTTATTATAATTTCTATTTGATATGAATAGAAAAAAAAAGATCAACTTTATGAAATATAAGTGTCAATGATTAAGCAAATTAGTACTAAATCCCCACATTTTCACATTACTATTTTTTCCTCTTTTTCATTTCTTCTAAAAATTTCCTTTATTCTTAATCATGTTCACGTGTATAAGTATACGTAGAACCGAGAACTAGTATTACTAAAAGTGGGGAGATTCCAAGTCCAAAGTTGGATTACGATTTTGCCCTTACGTCATCAAATACTCAATTAAATTTTAATAAAATATTATACAATTATGTGAGTAAACATTCATTCTTGCAACATGAAAAGACATAACTATTTAATAATTGTAACGGTAAGTTATACAAAATGTCATTTTAAAATCTATAATTAAATTGAAGAAGTAAAAAGTTGACAGCAGTTCAGAGATTCTTCTCCTCCATTTTTAAAATTGTTTTCAATATCTCTTTCAACTTCAAGGTATTTGCATTCCAAAATTGATCTAGAAAATATATATGTAGCGTAGAGCAGCTTGAACAATGAAGATTATGACCTTAATCTTAAGATATCAAAATATATATGGAGTATTCGGTGTCCTATATCTGCATTCAAGCCCAACTAATTCAAGATTTGGTATGTCACGTAATAGGCACAGTTTTAGGTACGCAACCAAATGAGGGCTAGTATCTGGGGAGGAAATTGGCTAAGCATTACGCGACTCAAGTCCAATATTCTCAGTAACCGAAATGATGAACTTTGCATTGGAGGCTAAATTTTTGGAGAACGATTGTTCTTATAGAAAATAGAACGAGTTCGTTTCAAGAGATTGTTATAGCCATTAATTTGGATTCATGGATACATTCACCTGAAACTATATATTGTTCCAGTTTGAACAAAAGCAAAAGGCAAAACAAATCAATATAAGTGAAACATTCGATAGACTTGAAGCAGGAGGCAATTGTAATCATTTAAAATTTATTAAATATAAATTTTAAAATGGTTCAGATTATATTAAATTCATGAATATATAAGTCCAAATAAATGTTATGAATTAGTATAATTTGGTTAATTATTTAAGTCCAATAAATACAGATTTAATTAAAGTCCAAGTTAACTGATTTAATTTTGGCTACAATAGGTAAGCCCAATATCACTTCCTCCCCATATTGGTGTCATATGTCAAATGATGTGACATGTCAAGACAAACAAAGAAGCCAATAGGATTATGTCATGTGTCAAAATGACAAGATCATTTCATTAAAGTCTAATATGTTATGTCATTTAAATCTGATTGGTTGAAGGGACGTCTTTCCTATTATCATTCATCTATTCTACAACTTTAATTAGGGATTTTTATAATTTAAAAACATCAAGAATTCTAACAAAAAGCTAGAGAGATCTCGTGGATCAAATACTGCAAATTTTTCTACAAGTTCAAAAATTTAAACATTAAAGTTAAAGAACAAGCTTAAAAGTCGTTGAATCCAAGATCAAGTACAAGAACAAATTCAAGATACAAGATTGAGCGCAGGAGCTCTTGAATTTACATTTGAAAAGGCGAATCAGAAGATTTATAGAGATTGTAACACTCACATATTGAAATCAAATACTACAATTGTTGCGATATTTTCATTTCTTGGTTATTATTTTCTCGACGCGAATTTTATCGTCTACAGGTTTAACCCTTAAACTTATGAAATGGTTTAACTTCAACAATAATAACGTATTCAGTAAAACTCCTTCCCCAAAATGCATCATGACTAAAGATATATACTAAATTCTGAATTCATTGTCGTGACTGAAAATATATATGTACATGTAAAATTACTAGGAATCACATCTTATAGTAAGATTTTTAACATCAACATGTTTAATAATGTCATGACCCGGTTAGGGGGTTTAGATGTGACATGGCGAAGGAGAACCCGAAGGCTCTCGATCAAGCCATCATAGTACCAAACTAACCCCTTT
>JBCEWC010011027.1:0-17087 GCA_038996855.1 Solanum aculeatissimum
ATGATGAGTGTAATGATGCTATTATGGCTTGATCGAGGGTCTTCGGGTCCTCTTTTGCCATGTCACATCTAGGCCCCTATCCAGGTTGTGACATTTATTGACTGACAGATGTTGAAGATGACTTCTTCATCATTCAATCGAAACTTGAATTGTCCTGATTCCATGCCCACTATCGCTTGCCCAGTGGCTAGAAAAGGCTTTCCTAAGATGATTGGGACTTTGAAGTCGACCTCGCAATCAAGGATCAAAAAGTTTATGGGGAATATGAATTTCTTAACTTTGACAAGGATATCATATAAGATCCCCATAGGCTTCTTCACTGTCCTGTCAGCCATCAACAACCACATATTTGTAGGGGTAGGGGCTCCCAAGCCTAGCTTCCTAAATACTGCTAGGGTTATTAGATTGATGCTGGCTCCTAATATCATATAATGTTCTTTTGAACTCCACATCTCTAATTGTGCATGGTATGGTAAATGCTTTAGGATCTTCTCGCTCTGCACTAAGGACCATGTAGCAATTGCACTGAAATGTTGAAGCTCTTGGGAGAGCTCCTAACTCACTTTCCGTTGTTGTGTGACCAAGTCCTTCATGAACTTTGTATGTTCGGGCATCTTCTCCAATGCTTCAATGAGAGGAATGTTGATGGAGAGTTGCTTCATCATGGAGATGAAGTGCTAGAATTTGCCTTCCTCCTCCTTCTTTTTGAGTCTCTAGGGGAAGGGAGCAAGAGGTTGAGGAATAGGTTTCAACTTTTGTGGCGTTGGCATGACATCACTTTCCCCATCCTTGGCACAAGCATCTCTGGTTTCTACATCTTTGGTCTCTACTATCTCCTCACAAACATCATCATCATCGACTAACATCGGAGGGTCAATGGTCTGTTTTCCACTATGTGTAGACACGACCATAGACTTATTTTTAGGATTTGAACTGTGTTGCTAGGCAATATACCTTTCTGGAACTGGTTCAGTTAAGTGTACATCTGACCGAATTATTTCTCAAACTGCTTGATAGCAACCGAATGAGACTCAATTTTCTCATTAATACTGAAGATTTCAAATTTCATCCCCTTCAGGGTCTCATCCTGAGCGTCAACCTTCTTCAACAGGCGGTCGAATATCTCCTCAGTACGAGAGCTATAGGCACCAGAATCCCAGTTATGTCATGGAGCATATGTACCATTTCTGTAATTATCTTTGCCTCCCCAATCAACATATTTGTCCTGGCCCTTCTTCCTGTTATAGTAGCCTCCTTGATTGTTGTCTTTGAAGGCACCATCCCTATTATAGTTCTGACCATGGTTTCCTTGAACTTGGCGCCAATAGTCCTGATTGGACCCTTGGGAGTTGGTTCGGAAACATACCATCTAATATTAGATGAAGCAAGTGTCCTCCTCATAGTAAGGCTCCTCGTACATGTGTGCTCGTAGAGGCTGGAAATATTGCATTTACACATTCCTGGTTCCGCTTCATTAATAGTTCTACATTGGTATTAATTCGAGCAAACTCTTGCATCACATCCTCACTTGTCTTTGCTTGCGCCAAACTAGTACTGACTGAGAATGACCTTTTTGTAGTTGACTTATTTCTTGATCCTCATGCACAATTTGTCTTGACCATTCTTTCCACCCTTTCTGCAACTTTCTGAAATGGCCAATCTATAAATGAGCCTCCCATGATAGTGTTTGCGATAGCTTGGATATTTTTATCTAGGGTTCGATAGAAGATCTTCACCAGGGCTTCGTCAGCAATCCTTTGGTCTGGGATACTCCTTAAGCACTTTGTAAATCTCTCCCTTGTGGTATTGAGTGACTCACCAGAAAATTGTTCAAAGTTATTGATCTGGGCATTCAACTTCAGCTTTTATGATATCGAGAAGAACCACTTCAAAAAGGCCTTCTACAACTCTGCCCAACTGGTGATTGAACTCTGTGGGAGCTTGGATAACCATAGCATTGCATTGCCTATGAGGGACAATGGAAAAACAAGGAGCCCAATGACATCCATGGACAAATTCTTGTTTTCCATCATACTCTTACAGACAAATACAATGTTGTTTAGATAGTTATGCAGATCCTCTGATGGTAAGCCCACGAAGAACCTACGATTTTGCAGTATTTGAAGCAACTCACTCGACACAACCAACTTTGTGTCATCCAACAGTGGAGGTAACACAATAGCTCCCGTGACATCCATTACCATAGGGTCCAACCAATATTAATTCCATATATTAGCTGCGTCTTGAAGAATTTGTAGTGGTGGATTTAGTGGAGGTGGGTTTTTATTGTCATTGTTCTGGTTCAGTGTTGCGTTCACTGCATTATTTGCAATATTGTTCGCATTATCCTGGGCCATTCTCCTTAGCGTCCTTTGAATTTTAGGGTCAAATGGAGTCATGGGATTTCCTCGACTACGAGTGTTGTGCATACACTACACTGGCACGCTAAAACCAAAAATATAAAATGAGGGAAATAAGGATTAACTACCAAATTACTCAAATTAAGTAAAGCTAGCCATATTCCTCGATAACGGTGCCAAAATTGTGATATCACCTAAGCTACACCTCCTTTTTGAAAGTTGAAACAGTCATTGCAAAGCTATATAGCCTAACCAAGGTTAGGGTCGAACCCTCAGGGAATATGCTAGACTTAGGATAATTCCGAGCAATTCGAGGTGATTAACCTACTTATCTCCCAAAAAGGGGGGGTTTATATCTACATGTAGTCAAGAACTTATAAGCATTCTCAGTCGTACCACCCTAAAATTATTGTGGGTCCATCTTTCTAAACTTTTCATAATGGTGCCTCTCATCCTCAGTCAAAACAACCAGAGGTGCACCTTTTACCATTGGTGTTGGATTTATCTCAGTAATAGGAGCTATGAGAGGCTTCCCCACTTGACCCCACACAGTTGGAGCCTGATGCTGGTTTAGAACCTAAACTCTTACTCTAGTCTGTGATCCACCGGGGTGCCTGTCACAGTAACCGTCTGAGCCATATTTTTGAGCATGCTCAACATCCTTAATAATATATCTTAAAGCAATGGTGCAACTGCATACTTAGGAAGAATCTTATATCCTCTAACCTTAGGCTCAGGCTCAGGGAAAAGACCCCGCTCATGATTACAAGTTAGTGCTACTCCTCTGACTCGACCCAACCTCTACCTCGGCCTCTAACTCTAGCCCTACCTCTACCTCGAGCTGGGGTCTCAATAGCAATCTCAAGGGATACCTTACCCTCTTCATCAGAAGCTAATGCTCTGATCTTGTCCATTTGTCATAAAGAACATGAAACACTCAACACTAACAAAAGAATCCATATATGACTGAATTGAAAGAAGTAAAATCAATTTTTCCTAACAATATTTATAGCCTCTCAAGAATAAGTAACAAAAGTCTCCACACTGTTCCACAACACTCTACTAGACTAGGCTTGCACACATCTGAGACCTATAAACCTGGGACTCTCATACCAAATTGTCATGACATAAAATTGGGTGTGATGACACTTGCCCTTAATCCACCAAGACAAGTTAGCCTAAACAACAATAATTAAAGAAATACATAATCTAAAATGATAATGTGATCTAAAAGGGAAGAACAAGCATAAGGCATAGACATCACAGTCTAAAACCATCTCAGAACTTGGTGTCATGGGTACAAACCTCTACTATAATAGAATTTAAAGAAATAAGTAAAACACTTAATGTCTTTGCTTCTCAAATAGAATGAAAACAAAATGTAATAGAATTCTGAAGGTACACTGAGAAGAACTGGCTGTTTCCTTTCAAACTGTCTCAAAGCTCGGCCCAATAAGAAATAAAAGATTAGGAGGTACCAGGCTCAATACCTACACAAATGTAAAAGCAAGGTGAGTACCTAACAATATGTTACCTAACAAATAAATTCTAAACCTAGTAAATAAATGAAGAACATAGGTACTCCTTCCATCCTAACCACATACCTCTAAAACTACACACCTGTACGCAGGATAATCTAGCATACACAATATACACAGTATATATAAGACTAGGCATATCTCTTCGCAATTATACAGTTCTATCAGAATCATAATCTCAAAGGAACAAGATCAATAGGGAGCATCTATACATAACATATAGGCATCAATAAGAAACTCAATAATCTATTTATAATGTAACAATGAGTGAGGTGCAATATGATACAAATGCAATGTCAAATAATCGTGATACATGTCTATCCTATGATACACATCCACTGATCAACTTAGACTGCAACCCATGGGAAAGTCACTTTGATCTTGTATCTGCAGGAAATAATAAGCAAAATAATCAAGTTGGAATATAACATCGATCGTTGAAAGTGTCCTCGACAATATCACACACCAAAAAATTACCTTAGCATAATCGGTAGATACCTCAACCTCAAATATCAATCTCTATCTCAATAACCTCGATCGGTAGAAAGCTCAATCCCAAAAGCCAATACCTCTCTTTTATCACATTTTCATAGTCAAAATGCAAATAAGCACAAAAATAAGGGATATGTGAATGAGATATGAAATCACATGATGTCATAATATATATCTCAGCAAGATACTATGCAATATAACTCAAACAAAGAGATTACCATTCCTCACACGTATATCATGTTTTATGTACAAATTTTCAACTTAATATATCAAGTAATACTTCACAATCTATGTCTCATATTCTTTCATAATATATTTTACATAATTGCACATTTCAATCAACTCACATTTTATTTCAAGCAATCAATTAGGAGATACAAGGTTTAACACACTTAGCATAGGATAGAAATACACTTGTCTTAGTCAACAAAGAGATGATCAATCCAAAATCAGAGCCTCCCCTTTCTGATTATACTCCAAAGCACTACAATCTATTCGAAAATGAATTCACAATCATAATTCAAAGCTAATGACCTAAAATCACATAATTTAGGGGAAAAGGTAAAGTGGTCCAAAATTTTAATACCAGAAAATGAAATGAAAATCTAATTTTTTTTACATAAAAATGATACTTGAGGTTGTAGGAATTTAATGGCGAAAACTATTTCAAAAAAGGTGTTGAAATGAGTCCACCATATCATTTTTGTTTTGAAAATCTAAATCCATGAAATCCCCAAAGTTTTCAATTTGAATCCCTAATTTGATGTTGAAATCATGAATTAATCAATAAAAATCGATGAAAAGAGTTGAAAATAATTACCCAATTGATTTCTCTTGAAAATCCTTTGTAAAATTACCCAAACTCAAGCTTGGAAAGTTGAAAATAGGGAAATTTTAATCAAACCCATCATTTAAAGGAGTCCATTATTTCAGTCCTGAAATGTACTCCGCGAATAAGAAGAAGGTACCACGATAATAGAGTTCACTGGCTTGGTGCTCCATGAACGTCGATCCTCTTTCGCAATTACAGAGTTTAGCTGACCGGTGCTCCATGAATGTGGAGCCTCTTCCATGATTGTGAAGGGTTCGTGGACCAACATACCATGAATACGGATGAGAGTCACGAATGTGAAGCATGGTGCTTTAGGCACAAGTTATCAACACACAATTAACATACAATTTGTGAGATAGATCGTTGGAAATCATTTAGGACACAATGTACACAAATCATATATGCAGTCCTACTAAATATGACATTCTAGTTTCAATGGAATCGTCAAAACTTGAATCCAAGGTCTCCTTGACCCGTAATCCAATAAGTCATAACTAAACTAGTTTAGGCCACTTGAAATACTAAAAGCCTACCAGAACACCTAAAAATTATGACAAAACTCATTCTAGCACTAAATCACCTCCAAGAACTGCTAGCATAATCAAAAGTCCAATCCAAGCATCAAAACTCAAAATATTGACCAAAGTCAAACTTAAGTAAAATATTAACTCAATTTCAAACTTTGGACCAAAAAAATAACATAACAATTCTAAATCTAATTTTAATAACTCTCCTAGATTAATTTCTATATTTTAGAACCGATGGAATCAATGAAAATATGTTCGGAGACTCGAATCTCTAAATGACTCAAAAATTTAAAATTTTAGCAACTTAAGCTTTCCAAACTCACTTAATTAACTAATACTCAACTTTTGAAAAGATTTTTAAAAATCAACTTTCAAAACCATTCAAACATGACTCAAGAAAGCTGTCGAGAGGAGTTAAATGGTAATTTTATTTGAAATTACAAAAATGACCTTCAAGATCATTATACCAAATTTAGTAATTAAAAAATAAATCTTGAAGGATTTTTTGCAAGGAACGGACTGGTGAGCTTGGAGTATAAATTGAAGTTTTTGCTTGAGGTAAAACATCCAATTTAGCTACTGTCATGCACCATTTTTGGGTTGAAATGTTGAGAAACTTTGACAGTTAATTTTTGAAGCATTCTAGGTCTATTGTTTATGATTCTTGAGGATAACGTGTGCGGAATTTTGTAAGGAATACGTTGGTAAGCTCAAAGTTGGGATTCAAACTTCTTGTTGAGGTAGTATTTTGAAATTAGATGCTAATTTTGTGATTTTTGGAGTAGTTTTTCTTGTAATCTTTGAGATTTAATATCTTAGTCATTATAGACCCATTTTTAGTGATTCATGAGACTAATTTGTGAAAATATTTATAAGAAATGCATTGGTAAGCTCAAAGGTTTGTTGGGACTTCCATATGAGGTGAATTTATTGATTTAGATGTTGTATTGGTATTTTTGGACTAAATTTTGGAAACAAATTGAAAGGAAATAACTTGAGAATTTGGAATCCATTTTAAGTGATTCTTGAGTGCTAATTGAGGAGTTTTCCACAAGGAACATCGTGGATGTGTGAGAAGTTTTTGTTGGCACATTGTTCAAGGTAATTTATCAATTTGTATGGTTGGTGGTCTACGTTTTTTGCATAAACGTTTGTGAGTTTATAACTTTGTAGTTTTTAATAGAATTTAAGTGGTTCTTGAGTTCATATTTGGTGAGTTTTCAAAGAGATCACTACAGTGTGGTCAGAACTTCCTTTGGAGGCTTCATTGGAGGTAATTTTATTATTGATGCTATTGTCCCTTCTTCTTGAAATTCTTTATTGTATGAAAATATTATTTTATTTGAATTATTCCTTTTTGAGCCTTGAATTATGCCTCATTTTGGGATACAAGGTTTTGATTATGTTGGTAATCTTTTTATGGAGTTGATTTTGAGATTTTTCGTTGCAAGTTCCATAATCCTATTTTGACCTGATTTTGGGTCCGACTCTAAAATTTATGTTCTTGATATCAAAATGTTTATTTTATCATATAGATCGATAATTTGATAGCATGATGATAATTAAAGGTGATTCGGGCATGGATAGGTAACGCAAAATGGGTTTTGGAGAGTGCGTGATCGACTTTAAGGTAGGCAGTGACTTTCGTTCTTGACTACACCCTCCTTATAATATTTAGTATGCATTTTTCATGATAGTTTTGATTATATTAGTTTAGGGTAGACTTTAGGGGTTGTCGGTCGAGCTTTAGATTAAGATAGGAATTAGGGGACTTAGTTCGAGTTGGTGGCTTTGTTATGTATCAACGTGGGGTGTTTAGTCCTATGGAGGGATCATATAGTCGACCTTAGAATTAGGTCAAGCCTTAGGCTAATGAAGTTCCCTTTTAGACTTTGGTTTAGGGTGGGAGTTGTCATATGTCCTGAATGATATGTAATATCCTTTGGGGGAGAGTGTAGTTGGCCTTAGGATGGGATTAACCCTTAGTGCATGATTTTGGACTCTTATAGTGGTTATCGTTAGTTTTTACTGCTACTGGGGTTTATTAGTGCGATATGTTTGACCTAGTGACTGAGTTCTTGATAGACTACCATAGTCGTAGGATGGCTTATTCGTACTCCATTCTGGGTTAAAAATCATGAATGTTGGGTGATACTTACTATGGAGTAGAGTATCTAGTATAGATTCTGGTATTTGAAAGGCTTAGTGTGGCTACAAACTAGTTCAACTAACTCTATTTTGGACTTGGTGCAGGCGAAGATTTTTGTGGCAGACTCTACCTCCTAGCTTGCCTTTGGATTTTGGGGATCTTTAGTTGTATTCTTAGTTGACGACTTATGATGTTCCATGATTTTTATATATATTGTGTATGGATATCTGTTGTTGCGCCCGAGGCCTTAGATTTAGAGCAACTAGACCTAGGTTAGTCGTCTCATCCCTCACCTCTATAATGGTTTAGTTTATTTTTTAGACCTTATGTGACTTGTTTAGATACTGGGATGACATGCATTGCATTGATTGTTCATGCATACTAATTTTGTGGTACGATCTCAGTCATGTATTGGCTCATCATCGTGCATGGAAAGTGAGAGTAGTGAAATGATTTTCTATACTATCGATGTGATATGGTTTTGGACTGGATATATAGGATGGATTTTGATTAGATTCTTACTAGTTTAATTGGGATTTGTATCATTTGGACGACATGCACTTCATATTTTGATACTTTGAGACATTGATGATGTACTCTTTTCTACTTCAAACTATAATGGACATCTAGAATAATCTCAATTTTTATGTTTTAACTAGTTGGAGCATCAACACCCTTTTTGCATTTGAATACTATTATTCCTCCAGTATCATCGATGGGGATGTTTATTATGATAAGACATGGTGTGGGCCTAGGAAATGCTTATAGATATCCCGAGCCCCTGTAGGTCTTCATGTCAAGGAGATATTATGATGTGAAGGACGCTATGGGTCCTACCTTGTTAGTTGTATTGAGGTAGGTCGTATGACACTTATAATTATGTTGCGGACAGGTATCATGCATTCCATTCACATGCATTATCATCCCCAGTATCTTATTTATTGCTCAGTCCCCTAGTAATATGGGATACCAGTCAGAGTTCTATTTTTTATTTGTACCATCGGTGCTATGGGATGTCAGTTGGTTTTGTTTGCTTATATCTGTATTTCTTGCGTTGTTCTATTTTGTAGGAACTTGATAGTTAGGTAAGTGTGATTGTTCTCTTTGAGTTGAGTATGTTTCTGACTAGGTGTGTTTGAACTACTTCCTAGGTTGTTAGATTAGCCCAAACTCTATAGCTATTTCTTGTTGTTATTATCAATTTCACCTCATAGCTTGTCTTTCATGCTAGTAGACATTAGGCCTGATCCTCCTAGGTATGCTTTCTATCTTTTTCCCTCATCCTGTATATTTACTTACTTGTTATTAGGATGATTATCCTACTACTTGCACTTTACATGCCTTATTTTCATGATATTTACTTGCTTTATCTGCGAATATTTTGTATTCAAAGATGGTTTGCTCTATTGTTGTATTTGAAAAGCCTTTCACTTTTATTTTATATATTAAAAGCTCAAATGTTGATTGATTCCAGGTCTTGGGGTAGGTTCGGTATGTTATTTGCTTCTACTTTTGTATTTATTACCTTTCTTATGGTAGCTTTTACTTAGTAGAGTTGTCTTCCATTGGGTAGCCCATTGCCTGCGATTTTGAGCTACGCGTTAAGCTTACCTACCGGTAGTTCAGGGTAGATGCCATCATGACTTGAGAAATCTGATTGTGACATAATTGTATCAAGCTCTAGGTTGATCAACATCATTGCTATGAGAGAAATGCCTAGTAGAGTCATGTAGATTGGTATGTAGACATCCATATCCTATCCTTGGGAGCTATAGGGGCATTAGGAAGGAATTTGGGTTCTTGATCCTTTGTCGTGTGCTTTTATATTGAATAATCTCTAAATTTTCTTTGTTGGGTTGCACTCTATTTTAGATGGATAACAGGAGTTTGCTGGTGATTACGCCTGAGCCATCATCACATTTTACTAGAGTTGTGGCACATAATTCTCAAGCTAGAAGAGGATCAATAGTTCCACAACAAAGTTCAACATTTGTATCAGACTACTTCGCTATATTTCTTGAGTGGACCGAACATATACTTACCTTCTTCCCTACAAAGCAAGATTTGAGCAAGGATTTTATTAGAGGATTGATTTTATCGCTCTATTTAGTAGTGGAGCATTGTGTAGAAGTAGGACCTATATTTCCCTAGGTTGTGAGCTGTGTGAGGTTTGTAGAGCAATCCTATCTTGATACCTTTAATAGTGGTTATCAAATTAATAAGGATTCTCTTTCTCTTTGACTCATCAGCCCTATAGTGGCGGTGCCAAGAGATTCTGAGGCAGGTTATGGCATCCCTAGTAGACAGAGATTAAGCTTGGGCTCTCAAGATTTATAGCATGGACATTCAAGTCATGGGATACTATTAGTTGCATCAGCTAGATCTTCTCTACAATCCTATCGTCAGTCCAGGAAGGATCAGGGTTGTGGGGCCTCAATTCAGTAGGCTAGGAGTGGTCCCTTGGGTGTTAGAGATGGTACATAGGGTGTTAGGAGCAAGGAATCCCACGATAGGTCTTGTTAGAGATATTAACAGGGTGCCCTCGAATAAGGTGGTTCTAGCTTAGGCTAGGGCTTAAGGGGTTATGATGCACTTCCTACCTACTGTGGTAGCATTATTTTAGGGAATTTGGCATTAGATTGTTATGATTGTGACAAATTTGATCATTGGTCCTGAGATTGTCCTACGCATGCTTTGATCCTTTAGGCAGGAGTTGTAAGGCCTTGTCGCGTATGTAGAATGGAGGGCCACAAAGCTAAAAAGGTGTCCCTAGAATAGAACAGTTAGATAGTCCACTCAGCTAGACCAGTGTCAGGAGTTTATGTCACATCCAATCAGAGATTATACTCATAGCATTGCTAGAGGTAGTTATGGTGCCCAAATTAAGGTCGATCAAGATTTTTTAGTACCAAAAGATAGCACAACTCCAAGTATCAAACATAATTATGTAAATTCTTTTCTAGCCCTTTCTTTGCTCGTGTTATGTAGTGGTGGGGTCTTCGTGCCCATTGATGCTTACTTGTTTTGTAAAAGAAGTCTATTTTGTGATTACCTTATTTGAGCTTGTGTGTATATGCCTTAGTCTAGTATCAAATTCTATTTATAGTAGTGGATTGTCTTGATACTGGAATTACATTTGTTATAGCGATAAAATAGTACTTGTAGTTGTGCTTAATTTACTTGCTGGCTGTACTTAGTAGCTAGTTGCTCTTGTATTTGTTGTTAGCTAGTGTGAGGTCATTGCCAAGAGTAGAATGTGTGATAGGTGTGGCCCATGGGGTGTGTTGGAAGTTGGGGGCCATTTTGGGTGAGTAGATGGACCTAGTAGACTCAGACCTTGCCTTAGTTTCATATTATTTCCTGAGATTTTGAGGTTTAGAACTTGTGGCTTTAGGAGGTTACTTGTGCTAGTAGTGTAGCTTTAGGTAAATATGATTAGTTCCTGTTGACTATTTCCTCTCTTGCTATGGCTTTTCTTCGATTGTGATATTATGTGCTTAATTTGTTTGGGTTCATGGGTTCTCTTCTTTCAAGTATTTAGTGAATGACTATGCTTAGCTATGAATTAGGGATTGTGGCTCCTTTGGTGTCCATTATTGGTGCTGTGATTGATTTTCTGTGTTGTTGAGTGTAGTTTTTGAGGTTGAGAATAGTGGGCTAGAATCAAAATAGTGGTGTCTCATGGTTATTTTGGGCTTCAAAATTTTAGGTTGATTTGAGGATATAGTTTCTCAGAAGATTTATCTACAAGGTAAGGTCAAATTCAGTCGTGGAGTCCTATGGAACCTTTATTTGGCATGCTTGACGGTTGTGGTGTTAGTTGACTTGAGTTGGTGTTGTGGTGCCATTATTATTAGGTTTTGGTTATGTTTTGTGGTTGCATTATTTGTCGGGTGGAGTTCGTGCTATAGGGTCATCTTAGAGAAATTATTGTGTTTGATTGTCACCTACCGACATAGTAGATCTTAGACTTTGGTAGTTGGGCTTGGTGTAACCTAGTCTTTAGTAAGTTGGTTATGTTTGGGAGCAGAGTAGTTGATCAAAAGCATCATGTCAACTTGAGTAAGTGGTTTTAGGGGAGAGAGAGCATGATTCTAGGTTCTTTTCTTAAGTCAGGTTTTTTGTACCAAGTATTATTGTTCCATGATCTTCATGTTTGTCTATGAGTCTCCTGAGGTTGGTGTTATGGATTTCACTAGATATGATTCAGACTACTTTGGAATTCTTTAGAATAGATAATGATAGAAAGGACGCTTCTAATAGCCAGAGATAATGGATTTTAGAGTTTAGGAAGGTAATTCTAATGGTAAAGTTGTTTGAGTTCCTTCTGAAGTTCTGTATTGTTCAATATAGTGGTTTCAACATAGTTTGGGTCTTTTGGAGTGGTTTAGGTGATTTCAAATATTTTTGGTATTGTTGAGTGGAGTTTGGTGATAAAGAAGGATTTGGAAGAGTTTTTGTGGTTCTTGAAGTAAGTTTGGAATTTTCTTTTGAGCTAGAGTTCTATCCTTGCATTGTTCTCTTTGTAGGAGTGCTTGTAGGTTTGGTGGAGTATGTGGGCCAAACATCCTCTTCCTTTTGTGCTTGAGACTGCGATTATCCTTGACTTTCATGTACGAAAGTTCTTTTTAGAAGTGGATGTTGTTATGACCCTCCAAGTAATTGTATCCGCTCCTCACTCTTTTCAACATTTAAATCTTTCCAGTAGTGACCCCAAGTCATTTATGACTTGCTAACACTGATATTTTGATTGCCTGGTCATTCGTTTGAGTTTTATTCTAGTTTTCGTATTTTGGAGTAATTGGAATTAGAATAGTTGACTTCGATCAAAAATCGAAGAAGATGGCCTTGGAACGAAATTTTAACTGTCCATTATCTTCAGAATGGTCAAATTAGATTAGAAGTATGATCGGCTCAAGTATCGAGACCCTTTGTGTGAGTTTGTATCATATTTTGCATTTTAGGCTTTAGAGTTGACCAATGGTTGTCTTTGGTCAACATTCTTAGAAAATGCATTTGGATGGAAATTCTAACAGCTCAGTTAGCTTCGAAATTATGAGTTTGATCTAGAACAACCTTTTCGTTGACTCCCGACACTTTTAAACTCATTTTCTGCCCCTCAGTGGAATTTGGTTAAAAATGGCCATGGGGGTACGATACACATTTAGTTTTAACAAACTCGTGTGAAAATTTTGACTATGCCATTGAGTTTGAAACATCAAGTTTGGTGGAGTAACATATTTTATTTGCATATATGGGATTTCAAATGAATTCCGTGTACCCCGTTAAAATTTTTGTACGTAGGGCCTATATAGGGACCAAACTTTGAAAGCTCATATCTTGGTCATTTGAGGACTAAATTTAGTGATTCAAAAGTCAATATTGAAGGATTTATATTGCAAAGAATGTAGTGGTGTGCTCAAAATCTGAATTGGAGCCTTCGTTAGAGGTCAATATTTGAATATAGCTGCTATCATGCACCATTTTTCAGTTGAAATTTTGAGGAACATTGGTAGCTGATTTTGAAGCATTCCAGATCCATTTTTGATGCTTAATGAGACTGCCTTGTGTGGATTTTCATACGGAACGCATTAGTAAGCTCGAAGTTGGGATTGTAACTTCTTGTTGAAGTATTGTTTTTGAAATTAGCTACTGATTTAGGGATTGTTTGAGTAGTTTTTCTTTTAATCTTTGACAGTTAATATGTTGATCATTATAGACCTAATTATAGCGATTCAAGAGCCTAGTTTGTGAAAAAATTCATAAGAAACACATTGGCAAGCTCGAAGGCTAGATTGGGACTTCTATTTGAGGTAAATTTATTGATTTAGCTGTTGGGTTGGGTATTTTCAAATTGAAATTTGGGTGAAATTTGGAAGGTGAAAACTTGAGCATTTGGAATCCATTTTTTGTGATTCTTGGGGTCCTAATTATAAGGTTATCCGTGAAAAACTCCGTGGAGGTGGCAAAAATTATTGTTGGTGCATGGTTTGAGATAATGTTTTTATTTTTATGGTTGTTGGACGCAGATTTTTGCCAGAAACTTTGTGAATTGATAACCTTGTCATTTTGAATCAAATTTTTATGGTTCTTGGGTCCATTTTGGGTGATATTCTGAGATTGCTGTGGTGAGGTCAGAACTATCATTTGAGGCTTAGTTGGAGGTAATTTCGCTATCAAAGCTATTATCCCTTTTCTTAAATTCCTTATTATATGATAATATTATTTGATTTGAATTCATCCATTTTGAGTCTTGAATTGTGGCTCATTTTGGGGTACACGTTTTTTATTATGTTGGTAACCTTTTTATGAAGTTGATTTTTCAATTTTTCATCATGGGTTACACAATCCCATTTTGACTCTAAAAATTATGTTGTTGATATCAAAATATTCATTTTATCATATAGATCGGTAATTTGATAGCATAACCACAATTGGAGGTGATTATGGTATGGATAACTATAGCCAGGTGGGTTTGGAGCACGCGCAATCGACTTCGAGATAGGCAACGACACTCATTCTTTATTATGCTCTCCTGATAATATTTAGTATGCATTTCATAATAATTTAGATTGTAATTTCCCTTTGTCCCTACCCGATCCATTCTTTCTCATTCCCGTGATTGTCGGTCGAGCCTTAGTTTTGGGAAAGCTTTAGGGGTTATCGATCGAGCCTTAGACTAGGATAGGATTTAGGAGACCTTAGTTAGAGCTGGTGGCTGTGTTATGTATCATTATGGGGTTTTTAGTCCATTGTAGGGATTATGTAGTCAACCTTAGAATTAGGTCAAGCCTTAGGCTAGCAAAGTTCCTTTTCAGACTTTGGTTTAGGGTGGGAGTTGTGTTATGTCTTGAATGGCATGTAATATCCTTTAGGGGAGAGTGTGGTTGGACTTATGATGAGATTAAGCTTTAGAGCGTGGTTTTGGACTCTTATAGTGGTTATAGTTAGTCTTGACTTTCTATAGGGTTTATTAGTGGCAATATGTTTGAGCTAGTGGCCTAGATTACGGTAGACTACTGTAGCCATTGATTAGGTTATTGGTACTCCATTCTCAGTTAAACATCATGGATTTAGGGTGATTCTTACTGTGGAATAGAGTATCTTTTATAGATTCTGGTATTTGAGAGGCTTCGTGTGGCTATGTACTATTTCAGCTGGCTCTATTTTAGACTTGGTGTAGGTGATGGTTTTTGTGGCAAACTTCGCCTCCTAGCTTGCCTTTAGCCATTTGGGGCTCTTTAGTTAGTCGATGGCTTGTGATATTCCATGGTTATATATATATATATAGATATATATGTATATATATATATATAGATTGCATATGGATATATATTGTTGGGCTCGAGGCCCTAGATTTGGAGCAGTTGGACCCCAACTTTGTCCTCTCATCCCTCACCTCTGTAACGGTTTAGGTTTGTTTTCTTAGAACTTGCATGACTTGTTCGGATACTTGGATGGCATGTATTGCATTGGTTGTTCATGCATACTGATTTCTTGGTACGATCATAGTCATGCATTGACTCATCATTGTGCATGGAGAATAAGAGTGGTGAAATGGTTTTCTGTACTAATAATATGATATGGTTTTGGACTGGCTGTATGGGATGGATGTTGATTGGGTTTTTATTAGTTTTATTGGGATTCATACCACCTGGACCACATGTACTTTTGATTTGATACTTTGAGATGTCGAGGATGTACTTATTTCTATTTTGGACTATGAGAGGCATCTAGGATGACCTTAGATTTTATGTTTCGACTAGCCGGTGTGTCGATGCCCTTTTTGCATTTGGCTTCTATTATTCCTCCAATATCACCGATGGAGATGTTTATTATGAAAAGATCTAGTGCGAGCCTAATAAATGCATATGGGTGTCCCAAGTTGCCCTGGGTCTTCACACCGAGGAAATATTATGTTAGGTAAAGGATGCTACGATTCATACCTTGCTAGCGGGGCTGGGGAAGGTCATATGTCATTTATGATTATGTAGCAGATGGGTATCATGTAATGCATTCACATGTATCGTCATTTCTAGTATATTATTTGTTGCTTGGTCTCCCAGTTGTATAAGATGCTAGTCAAGATTCTTTTTGTTATTTGTACCACTGGTGTCATAGGACGCCATTTGATTTTGTTTGCTTATATCTGTACTGATTGTTGTGTTGTATTTTTGCAGGACCTGATAGTTAGGATAGGTGTGATTGTTCTCTTTAAGTTGAGTGTGTTCCGACTAGGTGGGTTTGAACTAGTTCCTACGTTATTGGATTAGCCCAAATTCTATAGCTATTTCTCGTTGTTATTGTCGATTTGACCTCGTAACCTGTCTTTCAAGCTAGCAGACAGTAGACCTGATCCTCCCAGGTACACTTCCTATCTTCTTCCTATCATCCTATATATTTACATACTTGTTATTAGAATTGTTATCCTATTAATTGAGCTTTACTTGTCTTATTTTCATGATATTATTACTTGCTTTATTTGTAGAGCTTAATTGGCCTATGCCTACTGAGTACCATTTATTTGGTACTCATACTAGACTTTTCCTTTGCAAATAGTGGTGCGAGTTTCTAGGGTTGATTTCCTTTTGTGCAGGGCTAGATAAGGATTTGGAGATCTTGTGTCACGACCCGGATAGGGGGCCTAGATGTGACATGGCGAAGGCGAACCCGAAAGTCCTCGATCAAGTCATCATAACATCATCACACAAATCATCGGTTCTGAAGCGCAAAAGCTAAACACATAACACTTAAGCTCTAAGGAAATCGGGGCTTTGGACTCAAGCTATGGGGATGATGTCGGGAATGGGATAAGCATGGATTCACACAACACATAGCAATTATCTCTAAGGGGACTGGTAAGTAGGACTCAAGCTATGGGGGCACATCGGGATTATGAGACTTTCCACATAAGCACATAGTCATTCAAAATTCCAAACATTCATATCATAGCATAATAAATGACAATTCTCATAATCAAGGCTAAATAAGCAAAGTATTACATAACCAAAATGTTTAACATAGCAAGTCAGCGTACAAGAGTTAAGAATGGTCCAACAAGCCTCTACATAGATAAGCAATTCCCCGAAAAGGTTTGACGCTCACCCTCAATACATAAGAAAATAAATGACATAATATAAAATAGGTAGATAGACGGTGGCTATTTCCCTTGAACAAAAGGGCTCACCA
>JBCEWC010011028.1:0-17086 GCA_038996855.1 Solanum aculeatissimum
CCCAAAATGATCCGTTTTGCATTCGGCCACTTGATCTCAACCCATGACTACCAAATTTCAACCATGACTAGTATAACTTCATAAGATATCAACCATAAGGAGTTTCGGAAATTTTCGGGTTGTTACACTAGCCACTTGCCCATAATCAAGGGGTGTCACAATATTTCAACCTTGCCACTTGGTCGTGGTCAAAAAGTGTCACAATACCTCTCAACCTTGCCACCTGCCCATGGTCAAAGGGTTTGAAAAAGTGGTACATCTCACCCTTGCCTCCTACACGCGTTAAGGGGTTGTACAAAAGTTGTACAATTACTCAAAAGTGGAACATCCTACCCTTTCCTCCTGCTTAGGTCAAGGGACGGTACAATGTAATATAGAATACATGTTTGTCAATTATGCAAATCAAGATATATGTAATAGAATCATGATAGGAATGTTGATACATAATCCTCATATAATCATGGAGAGTAATATTGAGTGCCACCTGTTACCACTAACCATCATCATGTCTCAGATTATCATATTTATACGAATAGTCAAGTGTACCAACAATATTGGACATCACTCATTCCAAAATATACACATGATCCTTAAAAGTATTTAAAAGCCGCCAAATTATCACAAAATTACCCCAATTGTATCACAAGTCTCATATTATCACAATAATGTCCCTAATATCTCAAATCTCAAGATTTCATCTCAATTTAATAACAGAATCAGAATCTACTCAAATATTTTCAAAACTAGATTCACATTTCCATCATCATTCTATCATATCAATCCAATTACTAAGGAATTAAACTACATCTTACAATTTGCACATGAACATATTTAATAACTCAAATCCAGTTCCAAAAGGTTAGCCGAACCTACCTCAATGCCTAAACCGCACTCGGAAAAGCTTTCAATTAACTCAAGATTTCAAACAATCACTGAATTAATAAATCACTATCAAAAATAGATACTATGCATCAAGAGATGAATTTTGATATCTATATTGGTACAAATTAGGCTTAGGGGCAAAATGATCAAAATTTGAAGATCTAAATCTGAAAATTGATTTTGAAATAATGAATCTATGGGAGAAAAGTAGTTCGTGGGTGAAAATCCCAATAAAATTGAGTTCAAATCGAAAGAGAAATCATCAATTAATGTTTTTCAAATCATAGACAAAATCGCCAATTTTTGACATTCAAAATCATGAAATTCAAGACAAACTCAAGATAAAAGTCATGAAAATTAATCAAAATGATGTTAGAAAAACTTACCCAAAAGAATTCCACAAAAATCTTTGTGAAAAATCACCCCAAAATAATGAAATAATCTAAAATGAAGTAAAAATGGAAGTTCTCAGATTTGGAGAACTAAGCAGGCAAAATACACTCTGCAACGCGGATGGGGTTTCGCCAACATGGAGAAGATTCTGACTATATACCTCCATAAATGTGAGGCTTAATCTGTGAACGCGGAGAAGCAAGGGAGGTTCACTGGCTGGTACTCTGCGAATGCAGAGATTCTCTCACGAATGCGGAGAAGAGGTTCAGTACACCTTTGCGAATGCAGAAGGACATAGATTACACCAGAACTATATATGACAACTATGACCAAAACTTGATACAGACCCTCAGAATTCATCCGGAACCAAAATTACTGAAATCAAATATGTATTCATACTATAAATAGCGATCCAGACTTAACATAATTATCAAAATTTAACTTTGAGGCCTCCTCTCCATAATTACCCGTGCAACTCAAATAAACTCGTTTAAAACTCAAAATACCAAAAATTACCCTCAGAAACTCTGAAAATTATTACAAGTTTCTAGTGTCAGTTTCACCATTCGAAACTACTAGAATTTCAAGAATTTTGATCCAAGCTTCAGAAATTCAAATGTTGACCAAAATCAAACATTGGCTCCAAAAATAACTAAATATGCAACTTTGGGTCTAAAAACTTCAGTTTATCTCCAAATTCTGTTCTGTAACATCTCCTAAATTAGATTCGATATTTCAGAGCTAATAAAATTGATAGAATTTTGATTCGACACCTAAAATCAAGAATGGTACAAAAACTCACTTTTTCAATAACTTAAGCTTCCAAAAAACCCAAAACTCATATTTTCTATTTTTAAAACTCAGAATTTTAGTTATAATAATATAGATAGTTCAAAGTAGGTTAAAAGTAGCTTATGAAAGGGCAAAATAATAGCTTTCACAGATAAGCTCAAAAATGATCAACTAAGTCATTACATATTTCTATTGGACTGTGGAAATAAGATGAGAATTATATATTGGCTAGTAGGACTAAGGTCTTCATTGGTCGAGGTTACTAATAGAGATAGTGATTTGGGTATGAGGTTTCTACTGGTCGTATCAAGGTAATATGTCGGCAAGTGATGTAGCCTAGGTCATTTCTGGTAGCCAAGGTAATATTCTATCTTGAGTATTTTGTCGAGGTTCTTTTCACTAGATATATGGTATAAGTTAGAGCCCCATGGGTTCTGGCCTGATTTAATGACCTTGTCGGTCATTTTTTAGCTTATTTGTAAAAATTATTATTTTGCCTCTTTGTAAGTTGCTTTGGACATATTTTGAACTATTTATACTATTCGAATTTGGATCTTGTGTTTAAAAAGTGGAAAATATGAGTCTTGGCATTTTTGAAAGCTTAGGTTATTGAAAAAGTGAATTTTTATACCATTCTAAGTTTCAGGTGTTGGATTAGAAATTCATCGATTCCATTAGCTCTGGAACGTCGAATTAGGTTTAGGAGAAGTTACGGAATATAATTTGGAGTTAAAATAGAGATTATTAACCCAAAGTTGTATTTTCATTGATTTTGGAGCCTATGTTTGGCTTTAATCAACAATTAGAGTTTGGAAGCTCTAATAAAAATTGCAACAGTTTTAGTGGTTTTGGATCTTGAAACTAATGCTAGAAATAGTCTCGTTATAATTTTTAGAGTTTTCAAGGGAAATTTTAGTATTTTGAGTTTTAAACTAGTTTTAACGAGCTTTATCGGTAACTGGGTCGAGAAGACCTTGTAAATAAATTATAATTATTTTGTTGAGTCCAAATAGCCATTTTTATTAGGGATACATGTATAGTTTGTCTGAAACGGGTTTTGAATGGACCCCAGGGCTCCGTTTTCAGATTATTTTTTATTGGTGGTGTGAATGATCTAGTGTGGGGTAAATTAACCCTCCGCGTTCGCAGGATTGGGACCGACATTCATAAAGGTCATCTATGCCCTTCTCTACATTTACAAATAAGCCCTCCGTACAGTTCCACGTTTGTGGAGCTCTATGACTTCCTTCTCTCCTCATTCGCGGGTCCTACCCCACGTTCACGAAGTAATGAGCCCCTGATCAGTGTTTAAAACCTTAAAGAACCATTTTTCATCAATTTTTAACAATTTCAAGCTTTATTGGGGCAATTTTGAAGAGAATATTTATGGAAAACTCTTGGGTAAGTGTTTCTTTCATCAAATTAATTAATTTCCCTTACTTTTCTCTTGATTTTATCTTAGATTTCATGATTTTGGATATTTAAAATTGAAATTTTTATGTCTTTGATGTGAACTCCTTTTCTCTCCTAGAATCATAATTTTGAGCTTATTTCTAGATTTGAGAAGTTCAAAATTTAACTCTGATTTTGACCATTTTCCCCGTAAGTCTAATTCGTACCAATATGGTTATCAAAATTTATCTTTTGACACGTATAATCTATTCTTAATAGTTGTTGGTTGATTTGGAGCTCATTTTGAGGTTTGTGCTGATTGAAAGCTCAGTTTGAGTGTGGTTTTGGGATCGAGGTAGGTTCAGCTAAACATTTTTAGACTAAATTTGAGTTATTACATATGCTTAGGTGATATTTATAAGATTTGGATTGCTGCATGAGTAAATGGATTGGCAAGATAGTGTCTTGGTGAAAATATTATATCGATTGTATTGGAATTGGGGTAAATTGTGGATTTATTGGCAAATTGAGATGTTCCCTTGATATTTGAGAAACGTTTGGATTTTAGGGTGATAACATGAGACTTGTGATATTATTTGAGATACTTAGTGGGAATTGATGGTATTTGAGGTATTTTTAATATTTATACGCACATTTTGGGGACTTGTGAAGTCTGGTGTTATTGATATATTTGGCTACTAGTGAAAGTGGGGTACTTTGAGATATGGTGATGATCTGTGGTTCCAATTGTGTCACTTGACACAATTTCCCTGATTCTATGATGGTTATTTCTCGATATTCATATTATATTGTTTTATATATTTTGATTTGTTGCATTAGTATGCATTCAACTCATACTATATCTGTACCATCCCTTGACCACGTGGAGAAAGGCATGGTGAAGATATTGTGACACTTCAGAGATTTTAGTACATGGCCTGTGACACCCTCGGGTTCTATCTAATATCTTTAGCTTGATAGATATGTACACCAGATCTACGATAGTCATGATTTCACGTACATGGACTATGAAAATCCCAGGTTCTATCTAGTGGATTCAGCTCAATAGATATGTATTCTAGCTCTACGACAGTCGTGATTTTACCTCATGATTTGCATACATGCATCTCATTTACATTGCATCATTGATTGTACTTGTTATCTTTAACTATTCTTATAATTTTGTATATGTATATGGTGTACTTACCTCTTCAATGCAAGTGATAGGGACTCATAGTTATTTCATGCTTATCCAATTTCTTCTACCCAATCGGTTGAACCTACTAGGTATATTTTTTTGTACTCACCCCTACTATGTTTCCTCCCTGCAGATCAAGCATAGGGACTCCCACATGGTAGTTGACATTACTTTAGTGGAGGTTCATTGTCATTATCAACTTTAGCAGTGAGGCTCAAGCTTTGAGTCATCATTATTTCTTTGAGACTACTTTTGTTGAAATCTATATCGACTATGTATTTTTCCCTATGATATAACTTTGTATTTACTCATTTGTATTACTTAGAAGCTCTTGTACTTATGACTCAAAATTTTGGAATTTAAATTAAGTGTTGTGGTTGCTTTTACTTTGGTTTTATTTCCCTTTAGTCGTGATTCGATTTTGGGTCATGATAAATTTGGTATCAGAGCTCTAGATTTATTGGGCTCGTGAGTCAAGAGTGGGGTGTCTAGTAGAGTTTTGAAGATCGGTATGTAGATGTCCATACCCATCTTAAGGAAGCTATGGCGCACTTGATAAGAGAAACTTTCAGTTTTTCTTTTATTCGTATGTTTCTTTATACAAATTATTTTTAAAGTATCTAATCTAATGTTGATGACTAGAGAGATGGATAGTCAGTGGCCCCCATCCATGGTCAAGGCAGGGCTCGTGGTAGGGCCATAGGTCATGGACATGCTAGAGGGGTAGCTCCACCCAGAGGATAAGCTAGGACAGCTTTACTAGAGCCTGCATATGAGTATGATGGACCCACATACCTTATTTCACCATCATCAGCCCCTACTGTTATGCCCTCAATTCAGGAGTTACTTCTACGAGTATCTGTAAAACTTGAGAGAGCTTTTCTGAGTTCTGTTATTCTCAATGAACCGGCTTCTACAGTGACGGATGGCCCTTCTACAACTCTAGTTGATCGACCTATGATTCATGTTGGGCCTTCATCAGCCCTAGTAGATCTCCTATAGCTTTGGTTATTCTACCTCACACTTCTCGATTGAGTATTGATTCACAATTTCATAGGTTATCTATTGCACCACTTAGATTTATGGTGCCACCATCTTCTGCTAGCCCTGCTATGTATACTACTGAGCGAAAGAGTTTCAAGAGATTCATTTAGTTGGCTCCCCCTAATTTGATGGTATATCTGGTGAAAGAACCTTTGATTTCTTATCAAAATGCCAGGATTGGTTATGTAATTTGGCTATCCTTAAGTCACACGGATTTGGTTATACCTCCTATCAATTCACTAGCTTAGCCAAGGAGTGGTGGAGATCAGTTTTGGCTTATAGACTGATTGGATCACTAGTTATGACTTAGGGCCAGTTTACTAAGGTGTTCCTAGAGAGGTTTGTTCCCTATATTCTTTGAGAAAGAAAATGAGAGGAGTTTTACAGGTTGCAGCAGTGCTCTATATCAGTATCTGATTATGAGGCAAGATTTCATAACTCGACTAGGTATGCTTGTACTAGTATCCCTACAGAGTTTAAGAGGATTTGACATTTTTCCAAGGGATTGGCAAGGTATATTCAGGAGGCCACAACTTATTTAGTTTTGGCTAGTGACACTTTATAGAGTGTGGTTGACCATACCCACATGATTGAGCATATTAGATATGATCATCAGGGTGGTGGGGAGAGACTCCGCTAGCATATCCAATTCAGTAGGCACCCTCCATGAGAGAGAAAGTTTCAGAGACAGAGCCATTAGGGCAGGGAAATTCATACAGTCATTCTTGCAGCTAAAAGTATTGACATATCTAGGCTTATTTAGATAGGTTATGATAGCTCTCTTAGTGCAGCTAGGCGTGGTAGTTTTTTAGGACAACCATCTCAAGGGCAAGAGACCAAGGATTGTTATAATTGTGATAATCTTGGACACTTGGCCCACCATTGTCCTCACCATGCACCTCCTACCTAGTATTTAAGGATCTAACCTACCTGTCCATCTCTAGCACCAGCAGCCAAGGACACCTCTCAGGGCATAAAGGGTGATACTAGAGGAGGTCGAGGCATAGTGAGAGGTGGAGCCCGTGGAGGCCCACAGTCTAGAGAGGGGTGTAGAGTATGCTATGCAGTTCTAGATCAAGTAGAGGTAGAGGCCTTTGATGCAGTCACTATAGGTATGGTTCTAGTGTGCCACTATTTTTCTTCGGTTTTATTTGATGCGGGCTCAACCTATTTATATGTATATGCTTATTTTGCCATAGATTTTGATATTATGTGCTAGCCCCTTGCCGAGCCTATTTGTGATTCCATCCCGATAGGTGAGTCTTTAGTGGTGAATCAAGTGTATCGGGGTTATATTATGACCTTCTTGGGAAGAGATACTATTGCTAATTTGATATTGCTTGATATGATTGACTTTGATGTGATATTGGGTATAAATTAGTTATCTCCTCATCATGTTATTCTTGATTTCCATGTGAATATGGTGACTTTATCTTGTTTAGATTTGCCTAAGTTAGTGTGGATTGGTGCATCTTGTTCTTACCCCCAAGGGGGTGATCTATTATATGCATATATGTAGATTGGTGGATAAGGGATGTTTGTCCTATTTGACTCATGTTTAGGCCTGTTCTCGAGTGTTAACATCATTGGATACCACTAGAGTTGGGAGGGAGTTTATGGATATATTTCTAACTAATTTGTCAAGTGTTTCTCCAGATCGTGATATTGACTTTGCTATTGATATGGAGTTGGGCACGAAGCCCATTTCTATTTCCCCTATCGAATGGATCCGGATGAGTTGAATGAGTTAAAGGAACAGTTAGAGGATTTATTGGATAAAGGGTTCATCCATCTGAGTATATCTCATTGGGGTTCTCCTATCCTATTTGTGAAAAAGAATGATGGCTTTATGCATATATGTATTGATTATCGTTAGTTGAACAAAGTGACTATCAATAATAAGTATCATTTGTCTTGTATTGATGATTTATTCTATCAGTTGCATGGTGGTTTGGTATTTTCTAAGATTGATTTGAGGTCTGGATACCATCAGTTGAGATTTCAGGAGTCTGACATCCCAAAGACAGCCTTCAGGACCCGTTATGACCATTATGTCTTTTTAGATATGCCCTTTGGGTTAACTAATGTTATATCCTCTTTTATGGAGTTGATGAATCGGTTGTTCAAGCTATATCTGGATATATATGTGATCATATTTATTGATGACATCATGGTTTACTCTAAGAGTGAGTCCGACCATGTACAACACTTGAAGATTATACTTCAAAGGTTGGGAGAGGAGAAGTTATATGATAAGTTTTCAAAGTGTGAGTTCTGGATCGAGTGTGTAGCTTTTCTTGGGCATATGGTAACAAAGATGGTATTATGGTAGACTCAACCAAGGTAGTGCCAGTTCATGAGTGAGCTAGGGAGACATCTGTGATAGATATTCACAGTGTTTTTGGTCTAGCGAGGTATTATCAGTGGTTTTTGCATAGATTCTTTTCTATTGTAGCCTCGTTGACTAGACTTACTCAAAAGGATATGGTTTTTTGGTGTTTGGAAAGGCGCGAGATGACCTTTCAAAAGCTCAATGATTTATTGACCTCAGCACCTATTCTTGCTTTGTCCAAGGAGGGAGTATTTTTTGTTGTGTATTGTGATGCTTCTAGAGTGGGTTTGGGTGGAGTATTGATGTAAAAAGGAAAGTGATAGCATATGCTTCTAAATAGTTGAAGGTGCATGAGAGAAACTACCCTACTTATAATTTAAAGTTTGTTGTTGTAGTGTTTGTATTAAAGTTGGGGTTTGTATTAAAGTTGGGGTTTGTATTAAAGTTGGGGTAGCATTATCTCTATTGGGTACATTATGAGATCTTTATCGATCATTAAAGTCTTAAATACATCTTTTCTCAACCTAATTTGAACATGAGACAATGTAGGTGGTTGGAGTTATTAAAGGACTATGACATCTCGATCTTATATCACCCGAGCAATGCAAATGTGGTGGTAAATGTTTTGAGCTAGAAGACCTCTAGTAAGGGGAGTTTGGCATTCTTGAGGGTGGAGGAGAGGCCTTTAGCATTGGAGGTTCAGTCACTTGTTAGAGAACTAGTTCAGTTGGATATTTCTCCTCCTTAGTGTATTTTAGCCTCTGTGGAGTCTAGGTCTTCATTGCTTGATTAGATATGTGCTTAACAGTTTGCTAATGCTAGATTGTGCTTGGTTCATGATAAGGTGTCAAGGGGTGAAGCAAAAGCGGCTACTATTGATTTGGAGGGTATTTTGAGGATTAATCATTGAGTTTGTGTGCCTAAGGTAAGAGATTAGGTGAGATTGAGATTGATATTGGAGGCTCATTATGCTAGGTATTCTATCCATCTCGGTGTGAAAAAAATGCACATGATTTGAAAAAGCATTATTGGTGGCATGGGATGAGGAGAGACATTGCTCAGTTTGTGGAAAAATTCTTGAACTGGCAACAAGTCAAATATGGGCACCAAAGGCCTGGAGGTTTGATGCTGAGGATACCTATGAGCGTATCACTATGGATTTTTTTATAGGTTTGCCCATGGCCTTGTATAAGTTTGATTTAGCTTGGGTGATTGTAGATCAATTGACTAAATTGGCTCACTTCTACAGGTGAAGACTAGCTACAGTATGAAGAATTTGGCTAGGTTATATAGCCGATATATTGTTAGATTGCACGGGGTGTCAGTGTCTATAGTGTTAGATAGAGGATCTTTGTTCACTTTCCATTTTTGGAAGGCTTTATAGCATGGTTTGGGTACTTGATTGTATTTGAGTTCAGCTTTCTACCCTCAGACTATTGGACAGTTTGAGTGCACTATTCAGGTATTAAATGATATGCTTCGTGAATGTGTGATAGATTTTAAGGCTCGATAGAATCAGCATTTTCCTTTGGTGGAGTTTTCTTACAACAACAATTATCATTTCAGCATCCAGATGGCATCATTTGAGGCATTATATGGTCAAAGATGTAGATCGCCTATCGGGTGGTGTAATTTAGGTTCAACTGATGTGTTGGGTATTGACTTGCTTAAAGATGCTATGGATCGGCTCTGATTGAGACAGAGTAGGTTGCTGACAGCCCAGATCCACCAAAAGGGTTATGCTGACACGAGGACTAGACCTCTAGAGTTTATGGTTGGGGATAGTGTTTAGTTGAAGGTATCACCCATGAAGGTTGTGATGAGGTTTGGAAAGAAGGGCAAGCACAGCCCTAGGTTTATTGTCTCATTTGAGATCTTGAGGAGGGCAGGTGAGGATGCTTATGAGTTAGCATTTCCATTGAGACTATCAACAATTCATCGTATATTTGATATCTCCATGCTCTGCCAGTACATTCCTGATGAGTAACATGTGATTTCCTATTATTCGGTTGAGTTAGGTTCAGACTAATCTTATGAGGAGGAATTGGTAACTATATTGGACAGACATGTCCGGAGGTTGAGGACCAGGATATACCTTCAGTGAAGGTTTAGTGGCAACACCATCCCGTTGAGGAAGTTAATTGGGAGTTGAAGTCAGACATGCAGGTCAAATATCTCAACCTTTTTTAGGCTTCTAGTACCTTTCTTTCCCTTTTGTTTGAGGATGAACATTATTTTTAGTGGTGACTGGTGTAATGACCTTGGCGGTCATTTTTTAGCTTATCTGTGAAAATTATTATTTTACCTTTTCATAAGTTGCTTTGGACCTCTTTTGAACTATCAATAAAGTTGAAACTGAGATCTTGTTTTTTAAAAGTGGAAAATATGAGTCTTGGAATTTTTGGAAGCTTAAGTTGTTGAAAAAGTGAGTTTTCATAACATTATGAGTTTTGAGTATCGGATTAGAAATTCATCGATTCCGTTAGCTCTAAAACAACGAATTTGGTCTAGACAAAGTTGTGAAACTGAATTTGTAGTAAAAAAGGATATTTTAAACCCAAAGTTATACTTTTAGTTGATTTAAATTTGACTTTGTTCAATATTTGAAGTTTGAAAGTTCTAATAAAAAATCTGACAGTTCTAGTGGTTCCAGATGGTGAAACTAAGGTTAAAAATGGCATTATAATTTTTGAAGTTTTGGGTATTGTGAATTTTAAACTAGTTTTAACGTGCTTTATCGGTAACTGGATCGAGGAGACCTAGTAATCAAATTATAATAATTTCATTGAGTTTGCATCACTATTTTTGGTAGGGATACATATCTGGTTTATGTGAATCGGGCTCCAAATGGACGTTAGGGGTCCATTTTGAGATTTGTCTATTGCTGGTGTGAAGGATTTGGTGTAGGGTAAATTAACCCTCTGTATTCGCGGGATTGGGACCGGCATTTGCGAAGGTTATTTTTGCCCTTCTCCGCATTCACGAATAAGCCCTCCACATTTGTGGAAGCTTGTCTAATGGGCTCTCCACATTCACGAGCCTAGTTCTGCATTTACGGAGATCTTTGACTTCCTTCTCTCTGCATTTGAGGGTCTACCCCACATTCGTGTGTAAGGAGTCCTTGATCAGTTTTTAAAATCGTGAAACGTCATTTTCATCCATTGTTTACAATTTCAAGATTTCTTGGGGTGATATTGACGAGGCTTTTTGTGGAACTCTTGGGTAAATGTTTCTTTCATCAAATTAATTAATTTTCCTTAATTTTCTCTTAATTTTATCTTGGATTTCAATATTTTGGATATTTAAAATTGAGATTTTCATATCTTTGATTAGGAAAGTTCAATTGTTGATTTCTCCCTCAATTTGAGCTCAATCTTAGTGGAATTTTCACCCTCAAGCTCCTTTTCTCGCACAGAATCATAATTTAGAGTTTATTTCATGATCTGTGAACTTCAAAATTTAGCCTTCATTTTGATAATTTTGCCTCTAATTCTAATTCATGCCAATATGGGTAAAACAATTCATCTCTTGATACGTACATTTATTCTTGATAGTGGTTGGTTGATTTGGAGCTCGTTTCGAGTGCAGTTCTGGCATTGAGGTAGGTTTAGCTAATATTTTTGGGATTGGATTTGAGTTATGGATATATTTAGGTGATAATTATAAGATTTGGATTGCTACATGAGTAATTGGATTTATATGATATTATCTTGGTGAAAATATGATATCGGTTGTATTAGAATTGGGGTAAATCATGGATTTGTTCGCAAATTGAGAAACATTTGGATTTTAGAGTGATAACATGAGACTTGTGATATTATTTGAGAAACTTGGTGGCAATTGATAGCATTAGAGGTATTTCTGAGATTTATATGCACATTTTGGGCACTTGCAAAGTCTGATATTATTGATATATTTTTCTACTAGTGAAAGTGGGGTATTTTGAGATATGGCAATGATCTATGGTTTCAATTGGGAAACATGACACTATTTTCCTAATTCTACAATAGTTATTTATCGGTATTCAGATTATATTGTTGTTATGTACTTTGATTTGTCACATTTGCATGCATTCAACTCATACTGCATCTGTACCACCCTTTGACCATGTGGAGGTGGCAAGGTTAAAATATTGTGACACTTGAGAGATTTCAGTACATGGTCTGCATCGCCCTCGGGTTGTATCTGGTAACTTTAGCTTGATAGATGTGTACACCGGCTTTGCGATAGTCATGATTCGACATATGTGACACCTCATAACTCAATTATCATATTCACTTATGTTTTGAGACTCATTCTTACATATGAGAAGCGTATTAGGGTCATAAAAGACTCTTAGTACTTAGTCGAGTTCAAATATTTCCTATATATTGAGTTTCTAGTGCTAGATTATACAAGGGTTAACTTTAAATGATCATAACTCTTATCACATAGAGAATCAAGTATCCCATGACCTACCAAATAAAATCTCTTTGAATTAGCTTTCTAACACAATAGGTTTCACCTCATTTGGAGTTCGGAGTCAAACGTTATGGTCGTTTTACTAGAGACTACTAGGTGTAGAGTTGTTCTACGAAACCACATATGGGTTGTGGATTAAAGAACGACCCATCTGGTGTTTCGTGGAAAAAGTCTTGAAAATCCATATTTTTGGTCCCAGACTTTATGGACCAATCTACGGGTTGTAGAAACTTTTATGGGTCGTAGATTGGGCTCGTGGAATATTCCAGTAACCTTAAAATTTTGCCAAAATGTTTACAGAAGGGTCCATACAGTCCGTGGAAGTTTCTACGAGTAGTAGATGGGCCCGTAGATGGCTTTTGACAGTTTTTTCAAGAGTAATTTTGGTCTTTTCCCACCCTTTTAAAGCCTGGACTTGACGTTTTTATACCTAAATAAATCCATAAACATGTCAGTTCATCTTTTTAACGCTTAAACACATCCTCCGAAACTTAGGGAAAGGTTTCAAGGGAGAAAAAGGCTAGGTTTTGAAATGAGAACTTGAGAATTCTTCCAAGCTATTCCAAGACTTAAATTTACAGGTATGTAAGGCTAACTAAAACATGGATTTTGTTCTTCCATGTGCCCCATAACTCGAGTTGATGGAGTTGTTAGGGAATTGAGTATTCCATGAAGGTTTCTTGAATGTTTTTCTTAAATTCTAATGTATTTCTATATAATTTTATATGAATTGCAGCTTTTATGAATTAAATACTTGAAGTTGATGATTTTACTTTTCTACATGAACCCTAGTATGAATTCTTGTTATTTTTACATATTTCGCTTAAATAGGTATGCATGAGTATAATTTGAGCCTAAAGAGTCTATGGAATCCCTAAATTTTTTAACTCTACTTTTGATTTCCTGAATACTATGAGTTAGAATGATGCATGATTATGCCTTTATGAATCAAGAGTTGAACCTTAAAAGAATGTAACCAAAGAGTTGATAATTAATGTGATAAATTGAGTTGATCTATGAGCATGTTGAGTCTTGGGAGGAGTATTGAGCACCAAATTGAGTAGGAGTAAGTCCAAATCAAACTCAATAACTATGTGGCCAGTGTAGGAGAGGATTGAACCATAAAAATGGATGTTTCCCTACTATCCTAAAAAGAGGACATTATGTTATTATTGTGGATCCACTGATGGAATGTCCTTTACCCTAAAAGATATTAGATGGATGTGGCAATGACATTGCTTCATTGTATTATCACCAGCTTATAGGTGATAGTTTTCGGTTAGAGAAACTCCCAATATTCCTTGATAGTACTCTGAGAGGATAGGATTAGATGGTATGTGAGTGGTCATTGTCTAAATTGTATTCTTACTTTAGACTCTTGACTTGATGATTGAGTTTTCTATTTTCTTGAGTTGAGCTATTTGGAGTTGATGTTATTCTACCTTTACATGTTTCATTCTGCCATTTTACGTACTCGTACATTCCACGTACTAATGTCCATTTAGGCCTACATCTTTACATGATGCAAAGACAGGTACTAATGGTCATCAGCAGGCACTCTGTTGAGGACCTATTTATATCTAGTTGATTGGTAAGTCCTCCCATACTTTCAGAGGATACTATGTTTCTTTATAGCTTTGAGTTTAGACTTATTTTATTTTATTTTGAAGTAGTCATGGACCTATCATTGGAACAAGCTAGTTAGATGTTTAGAGGCTTCATAGACTAGACTTTCGAGTTATGATTAGATATTATTTTTGACTAGTCTCTTTCACACTAGTCTTACTTAGTTGATGGATAGACTGTTGGGACTTTGCCTTTTGATTTTCATTATATCATTGCATTCTTTAAGTATACTTATTCGTGGATGTCTTTCGTTATTAGAATGTGATTAAACGAATGTGATGAGGTTGAGTGGTTCGCTCGGGGGCTAGCAATAGTCTCTGATCGCAGATCACACCAAGGGTACCCTCCCAGGGTGTGACAAACTTGTTATCAGAGCACAGAGTTCAAGTGTCCTAGCGAGTCTATAAAGCCATTTCTAGTAGAGTCTTATTTATGGGTGTGTTGTGAACTATAGTTTATAAGCAGGAGGCTATAGGACATTCAAAATTATTACACTTTTCTTGTATTCTGAGTTCGTGAGATAGAGTTTAACTCTATTATGGTATCTATCTGGTTTGTACGTTAAGTATTTACAGATCATGCCTCCTAAGTGTACCGCCACCTAAAGAGATGTTTCAGCCTCTAATGCTAAGAATCCTCCACCAGAGGTGCCTAATCATATGGAGATGAGGGGTCAAGGTTGACCAGCTAGAACCATCGGTGTCCCACAAGCACCTACTTCTCCACGTGCTCCTACTACGGAAGTTGATTTCAGAGAATCTATCACTATGCTCACCTAACTAGTAACCACTCAGAGTAGGAACCGGAGGTCACAGGCTCCTAATCCTAGCTCCCAAGAGACAACTGTTGCAACCAGACTTAGAGATGATTTTAGTATGAACCCACCAGTCTTCAAATTATGTACCATTCTCAGCAAGTGAACCAGCTCTGGGTAATAGGTATGATCAAAAATCTCAGGGCTATCAGAATTTCGGAGCTCAGGGTTCTCAATCCCAAGCTAGTATGACTCAAGGTTTGAGGGGAAAACCATCATGTGGAAAGTGTGGCAAACTCCACCTAGATGAGTGTCGTGAAGGCACAAATGCTTGCTATAAATGTGGACAGACTAGTTATTTCTTGAATGAGTGCCCAATGAGAAGGCGGGGTGAGGGAGGTAATAAAGCTCAGGCTCTGGCAGCACCATCGGCCAATGGTAATTAGAGAAGCGCCACTACTAATATGAGCGAGGGTACAAATCGCCTGTATACGATGGGAAATTGATAGGATTGAGAAGTTACACTAGATATTGTTACGGGTATGCTTCAATTCTTTTCCTATGATGTATATGCCTTGCTTGACTCAAGTGCCACTTTACCATTTGTGATTTCATATATGGCTAGTATGTTTGAGAGCCTTCCTAAATGTTTTCTTGATCCCTTTAGTATTTCTACTCCTACTGGTGAACCTATAATGGCCAAAAGGGTTTATGGAGATTGCATAGTATCTATCTATCATAGGGATACTCTTGCTGATTTGATTGAGTTAGATATAGTTAACCTCAATGTGATCTTTGGCATGGACTGGCTTTACGCCTGTTATGCCTCTATCAACTGTAGAACTCGAACGATCAAGTTCTAATTTCCAAATGATCTTGTTATAGAATGGAAGGGTAGTTCTGTAGCGCCTAAGGGTAAGTTTATTTCCTACTTTAAGGCTAGAAAGCTAATTTCTAAAGGGTGTATCTATCACCTCGTGCGATTTAAGGCTAATGATGTAGAATCTCCACCATTTGAGTCAGTTACAGTTGTTAATAAGTTTCCTGATGTCTGCTCTAATGATTTTCTTAGAGTCTCTCCTGATAGGGAGATCGATTTTGGAATTGATGTTCTCCCTGATACTCATTCTATCTCTATTCCTCCATATAGAATGGCTCCCGCCGAGTTGAAAGAACTGAAAGAGCAGTTGAAAGATCTATGGGATAAGGGATTTATTAGGCTGAGTATCCCTCTGTGGAGCGTTCTTTTCCTACTTGTTTGAAAGAAAGATGGTTCCCTTAAGATATGTATAGATAATCGCTAGTTGAATAAGGTGACCATTAAAAATAAATATCCCCTTTCAAGAATTGATGACTTATTTGACCAACTTCAAGGTGCCACTATTTTCTCTAAGATAGACATTAGATCAAGCTATCACCAATTGAAAGTGAGAGAATGTGACATCTCGAAGATGGCTTTTCGAACCTGATATGGTCACTTTGAGTTTCTGGTAATGTCCTTCAGATTGACCAACGCTCCTACCGCTTTCATGGACTTGATGAACAGAGTATTCAGACAATACCTTGATATGTTTGTCACGACCCGGATAGGGGGCCTAGATGTGACATGGCGAAAGAGTACCCAAAGACCCTCGATCAAGCCATCATAGCATCATTACACTCATCATCGGTTCGAGAACGCGGAAGCTAAACATATAACACATAAGCTCTAAGGGAAATAGGACTTGGGACTCAAGCTATGGGGACAATATCGGGGATGGGACAAACAGACTTGCACATAGCATATACTCATTCACAATACCCAATCATGCAAGTCAATAGCATAACATGAGAGCATGATCATAAACCAAGATAAATGAAATCATATTATATAAGCAAAGGTTCAACATACAAGCCAAACGTACAAGAGTATAGATTTGTCTAACAATGCCTCTACATAGATGAGCAGGGCCTCGACAAGTTTGAGGATCACCCTCAAGTCAAAGAAAGTAAATACATGAAAAATAAAGTGGTAGATAGACGGTGGCTATTGCCCTTGAACAAGGGGGCTCACCACTAGCAAGTCTTCAATAGGATGTCAAGCGTAATTCGGTAGAATATAGATATCGTCCTCGGTCCCTACATGATTAGAACAAGTAGACAAGAATATGGGTTAGCACAATTAAGTACTAAGTATGCGGGCATGCAATACATATGACAAGTATAGTATGAC
>JBCEWC010011029.1:0-17083 GCA_038996855.1 Solanum aculeatissimum
TGAAGATAATTCAGCTACGATCCCAATGCCTTTTACAAAAGGTCTTTCTAGCAACAAAATAGCAAAATATCATATTTAACGTTTTAGTAATTTCTCGGATTTCGTGCTAAAAGAAGGGACGGGACTAAGCCTTAACATACCTTTCCAATGGATGTCTGAATGCCCGAAGTTCCTTCATGAAAGTTGTTCCCGACGTCCTAAGCTTTGCAAAGATTATATATACGCAGCTTAAAAATACCTACAAACAGTCCATAATTTGGCATTAATGACCAGATGTCCCATATAGCGTCTACGCGAGGAAACGTCTGTAGAACTTCGTAAAAATGGTCGTAAAAGAGACCCAAAATAATTACCTAAACAACCCAGTTACAACCTCACAATGACCATCAAGAACACCTCTTTTCACAGTCCAAAAAAATCCCCCAAACACAGCTAATAAGAGAGGAAAACAATTGCAAAGCGTAAGACACACATTTCTAGGCACGCGGGTGAATTTTAACCGTAAAAACGTGAAGAACTTACCAAAATTGATTATGGAGTTGGTGGGAGATTTCTCTTCAGTTTATCTACTGTTTTGGGACGAAAATGCTCCATTTTGATCTTTAAAAAGAGAAATTAGCCGACCTTTAACTGGGCTTGACCCAACCTGATCCATAATCTAGTTTTCTGCTCGAGCAGTCGCGGTAAAACTCTTATAACGTTTTATTCTGAAGTCAGATTTATACGCGGTTTTATACGTTGCAAACTAGACTCGTAGAACTTCCATTTTATAGCCCATAAATCTTCTAACTCTTTATATTTTTGGAGATATGGTCTGATACATTTTACCCAAATTTAAGAAGGATTTCTTAAAGAAGCTTACGGTAACTTTGGCCAAACTTTATCTTGCAACTTCCTTGACTCCGAAACTTAACATATGAACTTTGGGATATCAAAATACCCACTAACGTATTATCAAATTATGCACTCTTAGTTCCATCTGAGAAGTGAAACTCAATTTATATCTTCCAAAAAGGGTGAGTGTCACTTGGGCCATCTCTCAAATCCCGAATATGCATTTAGGGGATTCTTTTGACTTAAAACTTTAATCCCTTGATATTACCACCTATTTTCAGCCTTATTACCCTTAGGTTCTATCTAGATTCATATATGTCTTATATAACATGCCACAAAATGTATATTATGGAAGATGAGAATTATGGGGTCTCACATTACCCATGAGTATGAGGTAAACCTATAACATATTCTATATTTAACACTTTCCACCTCTAAGTATGGATCTTAATATCTTGAGCCAAACCAATAAATTTTTGAAGCTCAATCTTCATATGGTAAATTCAGACACTTAGCCACAAATTTCACTATCCTTATTCATGTCATTCCACCAATAGACTTCTCATAGATCATAATACATCTTAACAGCTCCAAAGTGAATAGAATATTAGGAACTATGAGCTTTGGCTATTATTTGTTGTCTCAATCCATTAACATTCAAAAAATATATTTGAACATGATATCTAAGCACCCTATCAACCTGTTAGGAGAATGACTTAGTAGACCTCTTAGGAACCTCTTTCTTCAATCCAACCAAAATTAGATCATGTTTCAGCTTCACATTTACATCTTACAAGGAATGATTTAGAACCATTTTGTATAGTAACACCGCCATCCTCAAAATTTATTTAAAAACTCTTAAATGAGTAAGCCTATGTACGTCACAAACCAACTCCTTTTTCTTATCCACAATGTGAGCAATATTTCTCATGGACAATCTACTAAGGGAATCCACTACTATATTAGACTTATCTGGGTGATACAATATACTTATATCATAATCTTTCAAAACCTCAAACCATCTCAACTATGAAGGATTTAACTTTTTTTTTCGTGAACACATATTGAAAGCTCTTATGATTGATGAACGCATCCACATGAACATCATAGATATAGTGTCTTCTAATCCTCAAAGCAAACAACACCGCCGCTAACTCAAGATCGTGAGCCAAATAATTCTTCTCTTAAACCTTAAGTTTCTTAAAGCATAGGCAGTCACCTTCTCATGTTGCATCAAAATACAATCAAGACCAATTATTAAGGCATCACTATACACAAAAAATCATCAAATTCTTTTGGCAAGGTTAAAACTTGGATTGTATTAAATTGAGTCATCAACTCTTGAAAACTCTTTTCACAAGCTTTAGACTACTCAAACTTGACTTTTTTTTTGAGTCAATATAGATAATGGAGATGCAACAAAGGAAAAACCCTTCCACAAATCATCTAAAGTAACCGTCAAACCTATGAAGATCCTAATATTCAAGGAAGAAAGAGGTCTAGGTCATTCTTAACTGCATCAATCTTTTGAGAATCAACTTTTATACCATCTCCAAGCACAATATGGTCAAGAAAGGCTACCGACCTTAACAAAAATTCACAATTGCTAAACTTAGCAAACAACTGACAATCTTTAAAAAATTTCAACACAATTCTCAAATAGTTTGCATGTTCCTCCTCATTCCGAGAATAAATCAAAATGTCATCAATGAAGAGAATGATGAACATATCCAAGTATTGCTTAAACACTATGTTCATCAAATTCATAAAAGTTGTAGGAATATTCATGATTTCAAAAGAATTAACCATAAAATTATAGAGGTCATACTGAGTCTTGAAAGTTGTCTTCAGAATGTCACATTCTCTAACTCTAAGCTTATGATAACACAAACTAAAAACGATCTTAGAGAGACAACTAGCACCTTAAAACTGATTGAATAAGTCATCAATTCTTGGGATATGATGCTTATTCTTAATTGTGACCTTGTTAGATTATTGGTAACCTATACGCATGTGGAGTAACCCTCTTTATTACAAATAAAGAGTACTAAAGCACCCCACAGAGAAAAATTAGGTCAGATGAAATCTTTATCTAATAGGTCCTTTAACTAATCTTTCAATTTCTTAAGCTTAACTAGATCCATTTAGTAAGGAGAAATTAAGATAGGTTGAGTATTAAGAAAAAGATCTATGTCAAAGTTAATTTCTCTTTTGGGATAAATTTCAAGAAGATCCTTGAGAAACACTTTAACAAACTCATTTGTAACAGGAATAGACTGTAGAGTTGGGGTTTTAGCAATAGAATCCTTAATCCACACTAAATGATAGATGCAATCCATAGAAATTATCTTTTTAGCCATAACATAAGAAATGAATTGACCTATAGAATCTTAAGTAATACCATTTCCATTCTATGACTTCCTCTTAGGAAATTAGAATATAGCAATTCTGGTTCTATAATCAACTAATGCATAACATGAGTATAGCCAATCCTTGACTAGAATAACATTAAAATCAAGCATAACAAGCTCTACTAGATCAATTGAGGTGACTTTTTGAAAAAGTACAACCAGGCAATTTCTATGTACTCGTTTAACTAAGACTGACTCACCAATAAGATTAGAGATATCCAAAGTCTCTAACAAGATTTCAAGATTGATACCAAACCTCATAACAACATAAAGACTCACAAAATAATGATTTGCTCATGAATCTAAAAAAAGCAGAAACATCAAAACTAAATGAATTGTAACATACGAATGACTATATTTGGGAACCTTTCTGATCCCATCAAATCTAAAGAGCATAAAGTTCTAACACTGCCCACTACAAAGACCAGATGAAGTACCTTACTAGACTAGATGACCCAAAGTGTGGACCTACCGATGAATATCTCTAATCTTTCTAGCAAGTGAAGGGAAATCTTTCACCTTGTAACCCACCGTATCACACCCATAACATGCATCATACACAGTTAAATAGCGTCCTCTGTAAGGGCCAAACCTTGGAAAAAAATTTATTATGGTGTACACTTATTTTGAATGCATATTGAGTGGTTAATGATCATTATGAGTCTCCCTTCTGTAGTCGTGTTCAAAAGGATTGGATTGGCTAAACTTTTCTTAAGAATCATCGGAAGGGTCAGCTTTAACTGGTTATATATCTTATCACAGGAATAATTAAGTGTTCTATGACCTATCAAATTGAATCTATTTGAGTTATCTTTCCAATGCACTTAGTTTCACTTAATTCAGAGTTTGGATGGACAAGTTATGTCCATTTTCATAAAGTCGCTCGTACAGATATTGTACTTGAACTTAATGGTCCATGTAGAGGTCTCATTTGATCTCCCATGAGGCGTGGTGAAGTGTTTCATGAAGGTTTCAACCTAAGAATTAGTTCTAAGTATAAAATTAACATTTTGAAATTCACATCACCGAGATGGAAGCCCTCATGGTCCGTTTAACACTTGATGATCCATGTAGCCTTCCATGGGAGCCAACCTTAGTTGGAATTCTGGTCAAGTGCCGGACCACGGACCAGTACACAGTCCGTGAGCCACTGCACAAACCGTTTGGCCCCTTGATGGCCACCTGGACTTTTTTTTGTTATGTTTCATTAATGATTTATTTATAATTTTGGTGATCTCCTAAGGTTGTTTTAGACTTCCTAGACCCTCATAAACATCTAAAATTACCTATAATCCTCCATTCTCATTCAATTCAATTCATTACACCTAGAATATTCAAACTCTCTCATCTAAAAGCTCTCTTCCAAGTGTGCGTTGAAGGTTCAAGTTGGAATTCAAAGAGGTATTCTTCTTCAATCATTTTTCTTCCTAAAGCTTCTAGTTAATCAAGGTATTTGGAATTGATTCATGATCTCCTTTCAACCATGAAATCCCTAATTTTTACACTTGTCAATTTTTATAAAATTCAAGCTACTTTAAATATGGGTCTTTAAAATTAGTGTTAATTTGATTAAATTGAAGTAATGGTTGTATTTATTTGGTTATTTTAAAGTTATTTAAGTTCAATTATGAAGAATTGCATTAATATTATGAAGGTGCAATTATGCATGTTCCTTTAATCTTTAAATCTATTCATGGGTAATGTTATTTAAGTTTTAACTGTTGATTTAATTATGAATTTATGTGGATTCTTCCTATTATGAGTTTTAACCTATGAAGTCTAATTTCCCATTTTATTTCATCATCATTCATAGCATTTGCATACATGAACATTGGATTTTATGATGTATTTGATGTGGGTTAAGCCCAATTGAGATTATGACTACGATTTTGAACAAGTATGGATTATGACAAGAATGTGATAACATAAATGTCTATGATTATGACTCTTTGAGCAATTATGGGTGTTTACACTAATATGATTATGAATGTTTGAGTTACTTTTATGCATGAAAGTATGACATGAAGTATGATTTGGTCTTTTGGCCTAAATATGCATGGTTATGATTTGAAAAGACTTATGTCCCAATTTCAAGCATGTATATGTATATGTATTCCCATGGGATGATGACTTAGCACCGAATAAGATTGGGGGTGGGGGCTTGACCTAAGAGGTCCTTATGTAAAGTCTCATTTCTCATAACTTTGTGTCAAACATGATTTCAAGCATATATATGTATATGTATTCCCATAGGATGACTTAGCACAGAATAAGATTCGGGGTGGGGGCTTGACCTAGGGGGTCCTTATGTAAAGTCTCATTTCTCATAACTATGTGCCAAACATAGGTTCTATTCCCCTTTATATGGATGGTTATTCCCTTTTTTACATATGGTTTATTCCCCACTTTGAGGGATAGGGGTCACCTTTGGCAAGTAACCTATCCTTTTGCTTCGGTGTAGGGTGAATATCAAGGATTTCAAGTAGTAGCTCGCTTGGTCTTATATGTCGGTTATGGTCGCATCCCCGATATATTAAGTACTATAGCATTCATGCATCATGTATTCCATGCCATATTGATATCTTATTATTCCTTATATATACTTCTTCCTATATTTGTGCTTTATCATATAACATTGAATTGCAGGACAACATGTTCATATGCATTTGTATGCCCGTATACTTAGTACATTCAAACATACTAATGCATACTCTTTCACCTACATGATCTAACCATGTAGGGACTGGCGACTATCACCTTCCAGTTCTTGACGGCTAGTTGATTAACTTATAGTTGCTTGTGGTGAGTCCTATCATCCAAGGACAAGCCGAATTCTATCTACGTATTATGATTATGATATCTATTTCTTTACTTTGAGGGTTATCCCGAGATGTTTCCTAGCCCCCAACCTATTCTAGACAAGAGGCATTTTGGACATATGATAGTCTATCGTACGATTTATGCTATATGTATCTTTGAGATGTTATGTTAATGTATTATGTATGAATGATATGATTATGCAATATGAGATAATATCGAAAGTCCCAAGTCCTATGATATCCCCATAGCTTAAGTCCTCCTTACCCGTCCCTAGTTTTATGTGCTATGTGCTATGTGAATCCATGTATATCCCTATCCCTATGATATTCCCATAACGTGAGTCATACTTACCTGCCCCATAGAACTATGTGTTTAATGTATGTTTATGCGCTTTCAAATTGATGACGTGTGAATGTATGGTATGAGATTTGTTTGGGGACTCTAGGGTTTCCATTCTCCGTGTCACTCCTAGGCCCTATTCCAGGGTCGTGACATTCTTAATTTCAATATTTTTGACAAGTGGGGACCATCTGACCACTAAGAGCTCTTACTTCAGGTTTAGGGTTAAGAACCCTATCCATGTTGAGCTTTTGAATCATAGTACTACGGGAATTTTGACTAAAGAACCTTTATTGATATTAGGAACAACCACTATCACCATCGAGCCTTTGATAAGAAAAACCACCATCATTTATCTGAGCCCTCTTTGACTCTCTAGCCCTCTCTTTTAGATTTTCCTCCTCAATTTCTTTGCTATGTCTCATCAACCTCAAAATGTCCATTTTCTTTATTAGAATTGCAGTCCTGTATTCCTTATTCTTTGACGACCAAATGCACAATACCCAAAACAAACTTGCTTGTACAAGGTCCAGAGTTATCCACCATAGTTGGAGCACACTTAGACAATTGAGTAAAATTCAAGGCATATTCCCACACACTCATGCTATCCTATTTCAAATTAATAAACTCTTATACCGCAGCCTTCCTCAACTTTAAAAGAAAGAAACAATCAAGGAAAGAACCCTTGAACTTGTCCCAATCCAAAGGATCTGCATCGATAGCCCACTCTTCCTTCCATTGGTTGAACAAAAATTGAGCAACTCCGTTTAATTGATAAGCAGCAAAGTTCGTCTTTTCCATCGTATTCAGACCCATGTCCATGATATTTTGGATCTACTCTATAAACTCTTGTGGATTCATCCACCTTAGAACCATGGAATTTTGGAGGATTTATCCTTATGAAATCTCAGTCCCTAGTCGCCTCTATACCCATACTTAGGTTCATAAGAACTATAACCTCATAACTGGATTGATTCAATATAGCTTGACCAAGCATTTGGAAAGTGGTTAGAACCTTAGCATGAGTAACTTGTTTAACCAAAGGATTGATCGAAGCCTGAGTTCTTGTTACTACTCATTAGCGAACATGGGTTAGAAGGAAATCTTATAGAGTTCAACTCTATCGCTTGACATAAGATCATGAAACAAGTGAAATATTTCCTAACTATCTCATGGCCTCTAACTCATAGATGTGGCTTACTTCATACCTATGAACAAGACTTTATTTAAAGCAGCTTTCAAACATCTTAGAAAACTTGATCCTAATGCTCCAAATAGTACATTTGTCACGACCTAAGACTACTTTCTAGTTGTAACACGATACTCAGAATCGTAGATAACCCTAAATGAACCATATGGCATAACGTAAACATATTGAATTCAAAGACATCATAAAGCAAAAGTAAAATAAGAATAGTTGAATCAATCTTATGATATAAATACAAGTCTGAAACAATACCATAAGTGAAATATCTACATATAGGTCTGAAAGCTCTACTAAAATATAGGTGAGCAACTAGAAAAGTCCCTAACTAACTCAACGTCTGAAACAGAAAGTAATAAAAGAACATCATAAATCTGTCTTCGAGCCATGAGGACTCACCAAAAAGGCAGGGTGATAAAGCTGGTACTAACCGCATATGTAAGCATGAGAATCTGCACCTATATTATGAGATAACATAGGCAAAAGTATGCACTCAATACTATAGAATCTACCAAGTATGAAATATGTGCAATTCATGGCATAAATCATGATAGTGGAATGATCAAGCTAAAACATGATATAGTCATTAAAATCATTATTAGAAACATACGACATGGTCAATACAAAACTCATAAAAAATCATAGTTTGAAACTTTAAGTGAGTAAGAGACACCATTAACTGGCAGAAATCATGAAAGTTACACCATGGAGTATAATGTTTACCGCACAACAAAAAGAGATTGTCCTACTTTCCAGATAAGGACCATAAATATGAGTTATATGGATCCACCAGCTAAAGTCAATTAAGACTAAGCCCAATAGGGACACATAGGACAAAGGGATTGCTTCTAGAGATCCAAACTCTATTAATAGGAAAGCCTTCATCCCAATGTCCACTCATTGTGAGCTCAACTCTCAACAAGAATAACCATAATCTTATTGTAGCTTTGAAAATGGCAAGATACTTTTATTACCAAGTTCAACATATCATACTTGAAATTCCATAAGAATATCTCCTTTCAACATATCATATTTCATAACATAATCAAATCATAAAACATATGTTTCTAAGCATTCTAATCATGATAAGTTTTCCATAAATTCTCATTGATACTTTATCTAAAGTATCCTTTAATCATAATTTTCATCAAAAATCATTATGCATTCAAACTCAACATAGTTTATAATCATAAAATGGGTATAATACATAGATTCATATAGTAGTCCATGAAATCATGGAATTTAGGTCAATTCATATATAATAAGATCAACAAAAATAAAAAAGTCCATAATTGAATAAATTCAATACAAAATAATGAAAATCTAGGATTTTAGAAAGAAATCACCAAGAAAATTGTGAAGATCTTTCAAAATTTCATAGATGAAAATAGATCAATGGATGAAATTCCCATATACCTTAGATGAACCCTAGGTTTGAACCTAGGACCATCTTGAATTTGCCTTGAGAGGGTAATTCTAAAGAGCAAATTTTTTATTGAAAGAATAGAAATGAATAACGAGAGTTTAGACCTTAGGAGTCTGAAATAATCCCCTAAAATAGACCAAAACAACCTAGTTTAGGAACTAAAAGCATAGTGAAAAGACTAAAAAACTCCTAAAATAACTGTCATCAAAACCTCGAATCTCATATATAGATCATAGTTTCTTTTACGATCCGTGAAACCCTATCCATGGAAATCCTGCTTTCAAATTGATCATTATTAGAATCTCAATCCATGAAACACTTCCTACAATCCGTAGAAAAATCTACTAACCATACACCCAGCTCGTGGAACCCAATAATAAAAAATCATAAACTTTTGGGAAGGTGAAACCACAAACAGATTCTACGATCGTAGTTCCAAGTACAATCCATTATGTTCATCCATAATTCAAATTACTGAAAATCCACTTTCTGAATCTCAACCATGAGTGTCAATCTTTGGTTCATAGAACAAAGCACGACTTGTGTAGCACATCTACGTAAATCCTGAATTTTTATCTCAACTTTTTTCAACTCTTAGGTACCATCTATGGGCTATGGATAGGACTAGACTTGTACAGTGCCCTTGTAGAACTTATACAGTACCCTTGTAAAACTTGCACTTGGTCTGATTTTTTTCATTTTTCTTTCAAACTCGAGTTTTCAACTTCTAAGGTGTTACAGTGAGCTCCATTGTCTAGAGTATCTAAACTTGCGTCATGAAATGTAGCACAATTGACAAATGAATGTAAGTACATATAGAATGCAAGGACCTAACACACCCATAAGATAATAATGGTGAACAAAGAAATACTACACTGCAACATCAAATAAGGACTCACCTGAGGGAGCAGAAAATCTAATACGAACCCTATTGTTTGAGTACCTGAACTTACATCATAAAATGTAGCACAACTGGCAAAAAGGACGTATGTACATATTCCATCTTCATATGTAAATATAACTGAAGACTTATAAGAGATGTATGAATTAAAAAGGATAACCAAAACAAAATGAATAAGTCCTAAAAAAAATTAAGTAATTCTGACACAAGGAGAATCATAATGTTTTTACCATTAACATAAAGTACTTTCTTTTATGAGAGAAAATCATTAATAACCAACGTAACATATTCACCATGCAAACAGATAGAGTTCGATATCGATCTAAAGTGGATGACTCATGTGCCTAGGGATGGAAATGGGACAGCGCTGGTGCGGGGTAAGGAAGGTTTAACTTATGTAGAGTAGTTCCAAGGCGAGAAAGATTAAAATAATATCTTTAAAAACTTAAGCGGATTGGATTGCAGGTTGAACCTTTTCTTTTTCACCTGACTCTCTCAATGCTCTCAGATTTAAGAGCTGAAAATCAATTTATTTTTTTTTGTAGATAGAGCAAAATTGCATGTTTCTTAGTACTAGAAATTCATCTGAAATTATTTGTAAAACAAATTGGATGTATTTATGATTTATTGCCAGAAGTCAAGAAACTACTAAGAGCCCGTTTGGATTGGCTTTTAAAAATTACATTGAATGCACTTGCTGAAACTTATTTTAAAAATAAATAGTTACATGTTTGGATAAAAGTGCTTAAGTTGAAAAAAAGTTGTTAATGTGTTTGGTACATAAATGTTGTTAAGCGCTTTTGTTTAAATCAAAATGGCTGAAATACCCTTAAGTTGTTATACAGTATAAAATGTTAATTACTACTCTAAGTTTTTATTTATAAATTAAATTAGAATTAGAATTAATTTATTTTAATTCAACTTCATTATAAATTGATTATGTAAGTTGATTTATATGTCAAAGTTATTTTTAAAATATATAATTTTGATAAAACACAAGATATTTTAGATATTTTTTTAATTATATTATAATAAGTAATGAATCTATTTCTTCTTTATCATAAATAATTTATAAAAAATAATTTAAAAAGAGAGAAAATAATATAGAAAAACAACAAGAAAGAAAGACCAAAAAAAGAAAGAAAAAACGGAAGAAGAGAAAAAATAGGAAGAAGGAAAAAATAGAAGAAAAAAAGAGCAAGGAAAAAGAAAAGCAAACTAAAAAAAGAACGGAAGAAAAAAATAGAAAAAAAGAGTATGACCAAAATAATATTGAAATTATAAAAAATATTAGGGACAAAAAAGTAAAATTATCGGTGAAACATAAATTATTTTTAAGCAAAAAAGAAAAAAGTAGGGGGGAACCAACTTTTAACTTTTTTAAAGTCATTTAAAACTTATTTTAATTCATTTTATAATTTGTCAAACACTTTCAAAAGCTAAAATGAGCTTAAAAGCAGGTTTGACTAGTTTTTAAGTCCATCTAAACGCCCTCTAATTTTATGTGATTTAGAAAAATAACAATTGAGTGTATCTATAAACTATATTGTCACTCTTAAAAAATAATTAAATGTTAAATTTGTGTTTTCTAGCAAGATTACAAAAAGAAGAAAAATAAATTTACATGGAGAAAGACGACGCTGATTGAATTTTCGCGAGTTAAGATTCAACTTGCTTTGTCCCTGACCCCACCCTAGCTTATTGCTACCCCTACGTACGTCGCATAACCTTGGACTTGAGCTAAGGTGTGGCTAGCTAGGAATATATGGGCATGTCTCATGCGATGCATATTCTTGGACTTGAAGTCTTGATTTCATTTAGGAGTGACAAACTAGCGGGCTGAGTCGAAAATGAATTGATCAAATACGAGTTAAGTAAAAATGGATAAAAACACTCAACTCAACCCATATTTTAAATGGGTAAAATTGAGTTACCCAGGGTAAATATGGATACTCATATTAATTTATTTTTCTAAAAAAACATTTAATGTTTTTTACCCACACCACATGTGCCCCACCCCCTATCCAAAAAATTATTTTAAAAAATTTTAATATATTTGCTAAAAATAAGTTCTTAAACTATTTTACCCCTACAACCCCCCCCCCCCGGGCGCTCCCTGGCGCCCTCATCCCCCCCAAAAAATAATTTATTTTAAAAAAAAAATTCTTAGTGTCACAGCCCAAAAGGGGGATATAATAGCACTTACCTAACCCACCAAGGCAAGTCAGCTTAAACTTGCTCAGTTCAATACACAATACGAAAAGTGAAAGAGATAAAATCTAATAAGCGAGGATAAGCACAGGGTAATCAAGTCTACAAATCATCTCAAGGTTGGTGTCATGCGTATAAGTCTCTAATATAAAAGAATACAGAAGAAAAGGAAATACAAGTTTGAATCTCAGTTCTCTAATAGAACACAAGATAAGATAAAAGATTCGAGAGTCAGTCGATATAGACAAGTTGCTACCTCTCGAACGTCTAAATGCTCTGTCTGTCAAGAAGAATGCTATCTCAAGTGGAACCAGACTCACAACCTACACAGGAGTATAGAATCAAGGGTGAGTACCAAAGCAACAAACACTGAGCAAGAAGATATAAACTCAAGTAAAGAATACTGAAAAAAATACTCCTTCCACACCAACCATCCCCTGAACTACAACCTGCACCCAAGAAAGACCAGTAGATAAAATACACAAACTATACAATAAATATTGTCAATAATTATCACAAGATACATAATAGATATACAATAAATATCTCAATATACAACTCAGATATACAATAAATGTCTCAAAGTAATCTTAGATACTCAGTAGATACAATCCACATATAATCATATCATATTCAATCTCAAATAACCGAATCAATTCACAATCACAAGGTAGAATTATATGAAATTTAATGAAATGATATGAAGTGGAATGAATCAAAGCAATGTCAAGTACAGTACACATCCACTAACATAATCAGTCTGAAACTCATGGGGGACATATCTGTCCATGTACCTGCCCAGCTCATGAAGCTCATCCCTTGTATTATCAATGTCACATGTCACGACTCGTGTGGCTCATCCTTTGTATAAACAATATCACATGTCACAGCTCATGTGGCCCGTCCCCAATTTATATATCATATCAGTGGAACTCAGTCAAGAATGCACAATGAGAAAATATTCGCATGAAATAATAAAAAGTGCATGCAAGAGTTCACATTATAACAAATATATCAATTCAAGTCAAGTCTCACCATATAGAAGGTGTAATGATCTATTCGTTCCAAGCTTATAGTCAACACTCTAACCCACAAATGAAGTTCAACCATAATATCTTCAATATTTACTATGCTTAAGAACAACATGATCCAAAAGTTCACATTCTTGTATCACAAGAGATTCTCAATATCAAATTACAAGTCAATACATATCAATCTCTAACATTCACTTTCATACTAGAAGGAAATTACGCAATTTTGTTGGGCGGCTCAGAGCGGATTAAAAATAGAAAAATAAATTTACATGGAGAAAGACGACGCTGATTGAATTTTCGCGAGTTAAGATTCAACTTGCTTTGTCCCTGACCCCACCCTAGCTTATTGCTACCCCTACGTACGTCGCATAACCTTGGACTTGAGCTAAGGTGTGGCTAGCTAGGAATATATGGGCATGTCTCATGCGATGCATATTCTTGGACTTGAAGTCTTGATTTCATTTAGGAGTGACAAACTAGCGGGCTGAGTCGAAAATGAATTGATCAAATACGAGTTAAGTAAAAATGGATAAAAACACTCAACTCAACCCATATTTTAAATGGGTAAAATTGAGTTACCCAGGGTAAATATGGATACTCATATTAATTTATTTTTCTAAAAAAACATTTAATGTTTTTTACCCACACCACATGTGCCCCACCCCCTATCCAAAAAATTATTTTAAAAAATTTTAATATATTTGCTAAAAATAAGTTCTTAAACTATTTTACCCCTACAACCCCCCCCCCCCGGGCGCTCCCTGGCGCCCTCATCCCCCCCAAAAAATAATTTATTTTAAAAAAAAAATTCTTAGTGTCACAGCCCAAAAGGGGGATATAATAGCACTTACCTAACCCACCAAGGCAAGTCAGCTTAAACTTGCTCAGTTCAATACACAATACGAAAAGTGAAAGAGATAAAATCTAATAAGCGAGGATAAGCACAGGGTAATCAAGTCTACAAATCATCTCAAGGTTGGTGTCATGCGTATAAGTCTCTAATATAAAAGAATACAGAAGAAAAGGAAATACAAGTTTGAATCTCAGTTCTCTAATAGAACACAAGATAAGATAAAAGATTCGAGAGTCAGTCGATATAGACAAGTTGCTACCTCTCGAACGTCTAAATGCTCTGTCTGTCAAGAAGAATGCTATCTCAAGTGGAACCAGACTCACAACCTACACAGGAGTATAGAATCAAGGGTGAGTACCAAAGCAACAAACACTGAGCAAGAAGATATAAACTCAAGTAAAGAATACTGAAAAAAATACTCCTTCCACACCAACCATCCCCTGAACTACAACCTGCACCCAAGAAAGACCAGTAGATAAAATACACAAACTATACAATAAATATTGTCAATAATTATCACAAGATACATAATAGATATACAATAAATATCTCAATATACAACTCAGATATACAATAAATGTCTCAAAGTAATCTTAGATACTCAGTAGATACAATCCACATATAATCATATCATATTCAATCTCAAATAACCGAATCAATTCACAATCACAAGGTAGAATTATATGAAATTTAATGAAATGATATGAAGTGGAATGAATCAAAGCAATGTCAAGTACAGTACACATCCACTAACATAATCAGTCTGAAACTCATGGGGGACATATCTGTCCATGTACCTGCCCAGCTCATGAAGCTCATCCCTTGTATTATCAATGTCACATGTCACGACTCGTGTGGCTCATCCTTTGTATAAACAATATCACATGTCACAGCTCATGTGGCCCGTCCCCAATTTATATATCATATCAGTGGAACTCAGTCAAGAATGCACAATGAGAAAATATTCGCATGAAATAATAAAAAGTGCATGCAAGAGTTCACATTATAACAAATATATCAATTCAAGTCAAGTCTCACCATATAGAAGGTGTAATGATCTATTCGTTCCAAGCTTATAGTCAACACTCTAACCCACAAATGAAGTTCAACCATAATATCTTCAATATTTACTATGCTTAAGAACAACATGATCCAAAAGTTCACATTCTTGTATCACAAGAGATTCTCAATATCAAATTTCAAGTCAATACATATCAATCTCTAACATTCACTTTCATACTAGAAGGAAATTACGCAATTTAGTCCATTTCTCAAAATTTACCAATTTCAATTTAGCCAACAACAATTACCCATTAATTTTAATTCACAAACAAAGAAAATATAGTGTTTAAGTAAGCTTAACAAGATTTAAGAATCAACTTGCCCCAATCAATAGCCAAATCAACCAAAAGCCAGAGTTTTCCCCCTCGATTTTGCACTCGAAGGATCACAATCTAGTCAAATATGGGTTCACAATCTCAATACGAAGCTAATGACACTAAAATCAAGTCATTCGGATTAAAAGAGAAAAATAGTCCAAAAATCTCATCCCGAAAAGGTTCTCAAAATATAAAAAAAATTACATGAATATTGCCCAAGTAATAAATAATCTAATGGTGAAAACCGTTCTGAAAAAGGAGTTAAAACGAACTCACAATCACCATTTTTTCATAAAATATCAATGTCCAAGAAAATCTCTATTTCTCCAATTCAAAATCCAAATTTTGATGTTAAAATCATGAATTAATCAATTGAAATTGAAGGTGTAAGTTAGAAATACGTTGTTAAAAAGCTTTGTCTTGAAATTCCTTGAAAATCTCCCAAAAATCAAGTTTAGAAATGTTAAAAATGGTGAAATTGGCAAAAACCCATCATTTTTAATTAAAACACTATTTCAAGCCTCATAATATTCTGTGAACGCGGAGAAGGGTCCGCAAATGTGGAGGTAATTCGGAATAATACTCCGCAAATGCAGAGTCTACAAAAAATAAGTCTTCTCAAATGCAGACGCCACTTTCACCAACGTAGAGCATAAAACCCTCTGCACCAGAATGCAGTCAAAACAACTATGCCAAACACTCGGAACGGACTCTCGGGATTTGTTTGGAACCCGATATACACAAACTGGATATGCAACTCAATCAACATCGATGTTCCAGACTCAATGGAACCATCAGAATTTGAATTTGAGGCCTTCTTATCTCGAAACCCGATAGGACTCAACAAAACTAGTTAAAACTCAAAATACCCAAACTATCACCGGGAACGTTAAAAATTACAACGAGACCATTTTTAGCATTACTTTTACCATCCAGAATCACTGGAATTATCAAAATTTTGATTTGAGCTTCTGAACTTTGAATGTTGACCAAAGTCAAACTATGGTCCAAACACTACTAAAAACTAGCAAAAAGTGACGGACGAAAATGTGACAGACTGCATCTCAGAGAAAAGCGACGGACTTAACGACGTTGTTCGTCGCTTTTGAGTATTTTTTTAAAATTAATTTTATAATTAAAAGCGACGGATGGTGTCAATATCCGTCGCAAATTTTGGCAATTTTTTTTGCCAAATTTTTTATTTAATTTATATTTTTTTAATTATATAGCGACGCAATCCGTCACAAATCGTAAATAATTTTTTTTCAAATTTTTTAAAATTACGACGAACTACATGATACTGCCCCTCGCAATTTTTTTTAAAAAAAGCGACGGATTGTCCGTCACTTTTCGGTCAACGGTTAAACCCATTTAATGAAAAGCGACGAACATAGTGACGTCGTCCGTCGTCCCTCGCCTTATATATACCCTATTCCGCCTCATTTTTCCTTTCTCACTTAAAAAAAATTATTATTTTCTCTCTAAACCCTAGTCACTCCCTCGCCCCCTCTCGGCCAAGCCCCCTCCCCTGTGCCTTTTTTCGCCGCTGGACCTCCGCCCCACCCTATCAAGTTAAGTTATTTATTTTCTTATGTTTTTTGCTCATTTTTAGTGTATTTTTTAGTTATATTTTTGTTTTTTAGAAATTATGAATTTTGTAACTTATTAACT
>JBCEWC010011030.1:0-17083 GCA_038996855.1 Solanum aculeatissimum
CACTACATAATGGTAAATGCACTACATAATGGTAAATGCACTACACAATTAAACATATATTTACATATTTATAATAAGAACTTCATTATTGAATTAGATTATAGACTTATATTTTTCATTTCTTTTGAATCATGTTTATTTTTTTTTTAATTTGAATTTATGCTATATTTTTTTTGTTTCAATTTTTTTTGTTTAATAATACCGACTTGTTATTTATATTGCATGCAGTTCCTTTTTAGTTAGAATTGATAGATTATTTTTTATTAAATTGTCATGCGCTGAGAAGGTACTCTAGGCGTAATCGACACTCAGAAATCATTTCTGTTTCTCAAGTGAACCACTTGGCGTAATCACTCATTCATTTAGCGAAAGACTCAATGAAACTAAAAGAAAGTACTCTAATGGACATTTAAATCATCATATAAAATTAAAATAAGATTTTTCTTTAATAAAATAATTCAACATTTCATATTCAATAAACAATAGTTGTCCAAGTAGGACCAAACAAACTTTACTCTAACTCTATTTGACTTAATCTATAAAGTCTATCAATTAATAAAAAAGTGTCAAGACAAGTCCAAGGCTACCACGATAGACTACTAAAAAGAAAAAAACTTCAAATAATAGATTTCTCCAAAAACAAGGAGGTCTCACCAGTGTCTGGGACTGAATAAATCTTCAATAAACTATCTGTTAAGGAACTCTAATATCTGTATTTGCATCATAAAAAGATGTTGCACTAATTATAAGTGACGTCAATAGATGAAATGTACAATATGTAAAATAGCTAGAAATAAAAGGACATAATCAAATATACTCAACTCAGTAAAACATGCAAGTTTTTTAAGAATAAAATCAAGCTCTGAAAATAGACTCAATATTATGTAACTCAACCAAATCAAGTCATTCATTAACTGGGAGGTTCTCTAACTAACAATCATCACCATATAAGTGAGTAATGATACAACTCTTTGCACTGTCGTTGCCGTAACCGTCCAATACCTTGCCAGAGTAAGGAAGAATTAACCTCAATGGATCCACAATAAAATCTTTTTTTGGGACAAGAGAGACATGACCTCTATCCTACACTGGTTATGTAGTTTATGGGGTTTGAGTTATTTGTATTTTTATCCAAATTGGCGCTCGATACTACTTTCGAAATATAATATTCTCATATATATCAAACAAAATATTTTAAATAATCTTATTAAGTCTCAATGGACCTTTCAAAATCCAATCTCATTTCAACTCATTACATCACATTCTTTCATTTACAAATCATATGTTCTTTCATTTAAGATATACTTTTGAAATCATTCACATCTCATCTAAATTCTTTCTTAAAATATGATCCTTTAGGCTTAATAAAATACATAAATAATATTAATTCAAATCACTCTTTTCGTCAATGCATAAAAAATCATCTTCACTCAAAAACATACACAAACTTGACTTAAAACAATACTTTGTTTAATGCACGAATCTCAATATCAAATAATGTATGGGAAAGTCATGACCATCAACTCAACTAGGGTTTATAGAAAAATAGTCACAAACAATAATTTCAATAATACGAGAGATAGGAATAATGAAAATCTCAATGCATCAATATATAAGACTCCATAGGAAAAGAATTAACTCAATGGGAATTCAAGAAACTAAGTTGAACTCAACTCAATACTCAATTGAAACAAAATTTAGATATTGGGCCCGTGAACAAACTCAATCCAACGCTATGAATAGTCGTACATACCTGGAAGATTAAAATTATGATTAAAAATTGAAGAATACTAGCTTTTTTGAAGAAAACCTTTGATCACGGAACCTTGATGCTAGTTCTTGAAAACGAAATCAATTTGTATAGTTTTTGGAATAGAAGAACGTGGATAATCCTTAGGTGAAGGACTTCTCTTTGATTCTTGAATTTTTTACTTGAAATCTCTAAGGTTCTTGATGAGTGAAGAGGAACCCTAAGTGAGTTTTAAGAGAATTTTTACATACTTGAATGTTTAGATTGATGATTTTGAGAGGAAAACTAGTTAGTTGAATGATATACTCAGTTTATACAATCAAAAGATTCTTATAATAGGGTTAAAAAGCTTTAAAAAGGATCAAAATAGCCCTAAAAGACGTACATGAGTTTTCCGAGAAATAGCCCTGCACGGTTTGTAGCTTGACTTACTAGTCATCGGTCAAGTCGGAGCTACTAATCCTGAAAACTCTGATTTGGTAGTTTTTGATAAAATAGTCATAACTTTTTTATTTCGAATCGAAATGAGGCAATCTTGGTGGCACTGGAAAGAGAATTCAGAGACTTTTAATTTGATAGGTTGTGAGCCACCCAACTCTTTATATTCTAGAAGATATGATCGTTTGAGTTAACCTTTCTATGAACTTACGCAAAAACTTAGTTGATAGAATTTTTTTTGACTTGGCTTGATGTAAAAGATCCCTTATGATCCTAAACCACATCTAATACTCTTTAAATAATTCAAAATTGATTCGACAATATATACAACTTAGAAGTCATTAGATCACCTAACTTTTATAAAATCTTATATCAAAACTCAATTGGTAAGGAAGCTTTTAACTCAACTTTGTACTAAAGGGTTCTTGTGACCTAATTCATCTCTAAATCTATTTCCACACTAAAGAATTGACTTTAACACCTATTCTCAATTAAGAATCATCTGGTACAATCTTATACTCACATGAAGGATAACTCGATCTTGGCTAAAATAAATTCGGGGTATTACACAAATATTTAAAAAATTTATGGTGTTACATTTATATTATTAATTTTTTTTAACAAAAATATATAGTCAATTGTGTTCTTACAAAATGAGTATTTTTGTATTTGTAATTAATAAAATTAAATATTATTAATTTAAAAAATATATATATCAATCATTTTCTTACCATATTCATTATAATATATGTTTATTTATTAATATATCTCAAGAAATAAGTATTTTTATATTTTTTAATTAATAAAATTAAATATTATTAATTTAAAATATATATATCAATCATTTTCTTACCATATTCGTTATAATATATGTTTATTTATTAATATATTTCAAGAAATAAGTATTTTTATATTTTGTAATTAATAAAATTAAATATTATTAATTTAAAATATATATATCAATTATTTTCTAATTTTCTTACCATATTCGTTATGATATCTGTTTATTTATTAATATATTTCCAGAAATATCATGCATCTTAAATATCTAATTTAATATTATTTATAAAGCACATATTTGTTGAATATTAATTTGTAATTTTTGAAAATTTAATTTAATTACGTTATACTTGTGCAATCAAATAGTATATTTATAATTACGCAATAATTATGTTATGACAAACAAGCAAATCGTCATAATTACTAATTGTTTAATTACTACTCTAGTAATACACCAATTTCAATCATCTATTTCAAATAGACCCTAAAAATCAACAGTACATCACACCATACCACATATTCACAATTAGACAATTAGACTTAGGATTCATTTGGTAGGAGTAAGAAATTACTAATCACGGATTTAATTTTGTGTTGAATTTACTCATGTTTGGTTGAGATAAATTTTGTAGAATAATTCATCCTGAAATTAGTTATAAATTATCTCACAATTATAATGTTATTTTTATTTATAACGAGAATAGAAGAACAATTCTAAAATAATTAATTTTAAAATAACTTGTTGCCAATTAAACGAGCCTTTAAAAGTGTTAGATAACTACACTTTTGGAGTGCTGGGCTGGAACATATTAAGAAATATTCTTTAACAATGCTACAGTGCATGTGCAGTAAGCAGACTTAAATCAAATTGATGATTAAAAAATATACATTTCATAATTATTTATGAAAACTAATATCATATACATAATCATAAAATTAGTGCATACAATTTATTGTTTTGGTTCAATTATTTTCTTTAAATATATTGAGCAGAACCAAAATTAAATCAAATATTATCAATTTTTAAAAATCAAAATTAAGTCAAATATTAATGTTTTGAAAAATTGGTTTACTTCTATTTTCAATTTGGTTCAATTTTTCATCGAATCATAAAGACTCCTAAGATGCGAATAAATATTTTCACAGCTAATGTCAAAATTACATAATTTGATGTTATGCAGTTCAAAATAGTAGAGAAAATACACAACAGAATTATTAATATGTGGATAAACATAATAATTCAAAATAAAATACCAAATTATTTTATTTTGTATTTAACTGTTCTAAATTTATTTTAACTCGTCATTTATATTAAAACGATAAAATTAGCCGTCCCGAATAAAAAAGTGTACAACTAATCTATATCTATATCTATCTATCTATACTATATTAAAAGTGTGAAAACCCTTAGAAATGTTGTTTGAACTTTTTGTCCTTCATTAAAAGACTTCTCTTTAGATAAAATCGTCTTTTCACCATTTTTCTTTAAATTTTTATTTAATTATATTTATTATATTGACTTTTAAACTATACGAAAATAAATGATAAAATAAGGACTTCTAGCCGTGGAAGGACTTATAAATCTTCTTTATTTAATAGACTTTTACTTCTTTCTTATTTGAATCACGAAAATACTCTATAGCCACCCAGGAAAATTCTAATTACTATGATATATAAGACCTTTATAAATAAATAATTTATTAAAATTACTTTTGTAGTGAGTTGTTTATCTTTTTATAAGCTCATAATTAAATTTATTTTTTCTCTGTAATATTTATTATCAGATGAGATACATGTTTTGATCACGCGCGCGTAGAATAAGACTAGTTATTAACCTATGAAATAAAGTAACGAACTCCTATATATTTTATTTTGTGTAAAGATATTATTCCTCGTGGAGTCAAATAATTTATTTTATATAATTTCTAATTATCTAAAAATTTTTTTTTACAGAAAATATGAATTATAGTATTACAAACCCCATTATTTAAAGAAAAATTTAGAAGGAGCACGTATAGAATTCTTCTGAAATTAGGAAGCACACATATAATTAATAGTGTTTTAGACTTCCAGTAGGATAGGGATTACAATGCTAAAACTTGCGCCAAATATATGATTTTATAAATAGTCGTTGTAGTTTGTACATAGTACTCCATACATCTTTTTAAGCTATTTTTCTTGTGATTAATTAATTAACAAGGATGGTGAAGAGAAGAGAGCGTCATTCTTCATTGAAAGGAGGAAGAATTAACACTACCTATTACCATGGCTTCTCTTCTTTTCATATCCAAACTATTTCTTCCATTTGTGAAGCTTTCTTTCCACCTTGTAATAATAACAAGGTTCTTGATAATAATTCCTTCTTTGCTTCTTCTGGAGCTCAACCTCCATACCCCAATGAGGTAAAATTTACTCTCTTTTTTTCTACTGTTTTTTGAACTTTTCTGTTGTTGGTGTCTACTGCTTCTAGAAAAGATCCCTTTTTAGGCAAACAAGATTGTTTTTTTAATGTGATGTGATGGTCTCCTTTTGTTATAAAGCATTGTTCTTTTGTTACTATCTTCTATTATTGGTTTGAGGGTATTTTTTCCTCTTCTGTCCCCTTGTCTTTTAAAGTTTTTTTTGGGGGGTTGCAGTTTACTGATTCTTGAAAAGACCCCTTTTTGCAAACTAGATTCTACTTTTAATGTGGTGTCATGGGCTCTTTTTTTTCTTTATGTGGTGATAAAGCATTGTTCTTTGATAGGAGTACTATCTTCTATTGTTGGTTTGAGGGTATTTTTTTCTCTTTTGAACTTTTTTATTTTCAGTTTACTGATTCTTGAAAAGACCCTTTTTTGCAAATTAGATTCTTCATTTAATATGATGGTCTTTTTTGTGTTAAAGCATTGATCTTTGTTATCTTCCATTATTGGTTATAAAGTGTTGGTCTTTTGTTTTTTATGTTGATGATGTGTTCTGTTTTGACTGGTTGGTGAATAGGTTGCAGAGCTACTGGTGGAGAGGAGCAAGCCTGAGGCATTGTTCATAATAAGGATAATTGTGTTTTTGTTATCAACAAGATTAGGGACTCTTCTGCTCTGTGGGAGAGTTTGCTTGGATAAGAGATGGCCTTTTGTTCACAACTTCTCTGAATTATCCTTGAAGGATAGAGAAGCTCTTCTGCAAAGATGGTCCAGAGAAACTTTTCTCATTCCACTAAGAATTACTTTCTTGATGATCAAAACTTTCTGTCTCTTCATCTTCTTCTCTTGGGTAATTTTCCTCTCTGCCCTACTTAACCAATCCCCTATTATTCAAACTATTTTTAGTGTCTGGTCATGCTCTTTTTTTTTAATATAATACTTGAAATTATCTGGCACTAGGAAAGAAACTGCATGTGGCTAAAACATGACAAAATTAGGGATAAGCCTCAATTATTGGAGTTGTTCATGTTTGTGAATCATCATTGGTAACGTATTGGAACTAACCTTGACTATGGAAAATTGGTGTTTACTGTGCAGACTGATGAAAATTGCAAGAATCCTACATGGGAAGCCATTGGGTATCATCCTCCAGAGACAACAGAGACCCCATCTGAAAACACGAAAGAAAGACCACTTGAAAGGGGGATTGTGGAAACCGTATATGAGAGTGATGAAACTTTGAAAGAATCCTTATCCAAGAAAGGTCTACCTCTAACTGAGGATACAAAAGACAACACCTTTAAGATTAAATGTGATGTTGTGATTGTTGGTTCTGGATGTGGTGGAGGTGTCGCAGCTGGAATCCTTGCAAAATCAGGTTACAAAGTCGTCGTACTAGAAAAAGGTCATTACTTTGTGCCAGAAGACTATTCTGGTCTTGAAGGCCCTTCTTTGAGTGAACTCTATGAGACAGGTGCAACGCTTAGTAGTCTTGATGGAAACATACTAATTATGGCTGGAACAACAGTTGGTGGTGGATCGGCCATAAACTGGTCTGCTTCTATTAGAACTCCAAATGATGTTCTCAAAGACTGGTCTGTTAATCACAAGATTTCATGGTTTGGAACTTCTGAATATCAGTCTTCCATGGATGCAGTATGCAAACGTATTGGTGTGACAGAGAATTGCGCTGAGGAAGGACTTCAGAATCAAGTAATACGAAAAGGGTGTGAGAATCTTGGTTTGAAGGTGGAGAAAATACCAAGAAATTCTTCAGAGAATCATTATTGTGGCTCTTGTGGTTATGGTTGTAAAACAGGAGACAAGAAAGGGACTGATTCCACTTGGCTTGTTGATGCTGTTAATGCAGGCGCTGTTATCTTGAGTGGATGTACTGCAGAAAGGTTCATACTGGAAGATGGAATTGGCATGGATGGGAAAATGAGAAAAAGATGTCTTGGAGTAATTGCTACTACTGAAAGCAAGAAGATAACTAAGAAGCTGCATGTTGAAGCTCGTGCCACGATTTCTTCATGTGGATCTCTCTTCACACCTTCATTACTGATTTCCAGTGGACTGAAGAACAAGAACATCGGGACAAACCTCCATCTTCACCCTGTTCTTTTGGCATGGGGATACTTCCCCGAATCCATGTCAGAACTTAAAGGCAAAAATTATGAGGGAGGAATAATGACATCCCTTCATAAGATGGTGCCTGAAGAAACCAATGCACAGGCCATAATAGAAGCTACAGCTCTGGGGCCTGCTTCTTTCGCCTCCTTGTTTCCATGGACTTCCGGGCAGGATATGAAGGAGAGGATGGTAAAGTACTCCCGAACAGTCACTCTTTTAGCATTGATAAAAGATCAAGGTCCAGGAGAAGTAAAGAAGGCAGGGAGGATAAAATACAGCTTGGATAGAATTGACGAAGAGAATATCAAAGCTGGGTTAAGAAGGGCACTGAGGATACTGATTGCAGCAGGAGCTGTTGAAGTGGGAACATATCGAAGCGATGGACAGAAAATAAGTTGTAAGGGCCTCACGAATGAAGAGTTAGAAGAGTTTCTGGATAGAGTTGAAGCTAGTGGGGGGCCAATGTCTAAAGGAGAACAATGGACAGTTTATGCCTCTGCACATCAAATGGGAAGCTGTCGGATGGGGTCAAGCAAGGAAGATGGAGCAGTGGATGAAAATGGAGAATGTTGGGAGGCGAAAGGCTTATATGTATGTGATGGAAGTGTACTTCCTACTGCAGTTGGTGTCAATCCCATGATCACTATACAGTCCACTGCTTATTGCATTGCCAAGAGAATAGCAGAGTCTTTACATAATGAAAAGCTAGTTTCAGACGTATGTATAATGAAATAAATGTACAGTCTAAACCTTAGAATAATACTGTAATCTTATCTCGAAAATAAATGTTTACATTTCCATTTCAATCAAAAACTAAACTATTACTGTACAGTTTCTATTCAATGATAGCTATTCACCTCCATGCAAATTCAGTCACTGCCTAGAAAACATAGGAAACTCAATTACGAATGCTTTCCCTACTCATAAAGTATGTGGAGCAATTAACAAAGATAAATCAAATAGAATACTTTGGATAGAGAACAAATTCAAATCAGCTTTTGCAGCAGTAACCTGTGTTAAACAATAATTCATATACTTGCATAGGATAAAAGAAGTATGCGATCATTCAAAAGGAAAATTACCTCACTCGGTTCCTCTTGTGATGAATCACGGAAAGCTAAAATTTCTTTTTGGCGATAAGCAGCTTTATCATCAAAATTGAGTTAGCATCAGCAGCTACCAACTTTTACATTGTGCAGTCACATTCACAAAGCATGTTATATTGCTTTTTCACATGTTCAATTGATCAATTGGAGCCAAACCATCTACCACCTTCACAGTATCTTCATCGGTCATTCCTATAAACACATCATTGGGAAACTGCTAATTTCAGATGAGAAAAATAGCACAAAAAAAAGCCACAGGTTAGATTTGAACGGTGAAGCAAAAGCAACCTTTATAATCACCTGACGAAATTTTTCAGCCAAGTCGTCGAACTCGTACCTCCTTTTGATATGAGCCTGCAGTATAGAAAGCAAGAGCAAGCAGCTTAGCAAAAGGTCCATTTCAAGGTGAACAGTAAGCATGATTTGCTCTTCAATTAGAGATAGAGCTAGTTGTATGGATAGAAACCTACTAATAAGTGATCAGATATACATCATGTATAGTTGATATTTAACAACAGATATGCAATCAATTTCCCTTTTTTTTTTGACTTATCTCATTCTTGGGACTTGGGACGCTGCCCTCCCCAGACCCTGCGTGAAAGCACAATGCTTTATTTTCAGTTTCTTTAGGATGCCACCATGTTCTTGTCTTGTGAATATGAATGATGTATGTAATTGAAACAATGGGCAGGATTATAAATATGGAACAAACTCAATAGCAAAGCTGGTGGTATAAGCACTATGGCAATATCACAGTAGGGTGGTTTAACACTAGGAAAATTATACCTCCTTCCAAAATTAAATCAAAGGTTTGTCTAACAATAATATTTAGAATATCCAGCAGTGACATCAACTTGTTGCGGAAGTCGAATATATAGAGAGTGATAAATCAAAATTGTTATATCTAAAGATAACTAATAAATTGTAAATGAGATAATAAAAAAGAACACCAGAAATTTATAAGGTTCGGCAAAGTTTTATTTCCTTCTGCCTACTCCTCGGACACAATCAACTAATGTTTATTCCACTCCAAAGAATACAAGTGAAATACTACGACAAGAGAGAAAGAAGAACAAATGTCTTAGAAGATGAAAAGGTAAGTGAGAGGTGTGTTACAAATGAACCAAGAACTCCCTATTTATAGGAGTGAATTCTTGCTCTCGTGTCATCCATGACATTATTATGTAAAAAATGTCAAGGTAATTTGTGAGACCATTTAATGGTGTAACAAAATTTCAACTACAAATTTCCTACCTTGACTTTTAATACCAATGAAGAAAAAAATCTTCCAATTAAATCTTCACTTGAATCTTGTCACAATTTAACAAATCTCCACCTTGGCAAAATTCTCCATTTTCAACTTTCTCTCAAAAATAAATTTTTGATTGTGTCTTCAACATCAATCTTCAATGTTTAATAATGTTGATCAAGTTCATACAATGTTGAAACTTGACCGCAGTCACCACCTTTGTCAGCATATCAACAGGGTTATCTGTAGTCTGAATTTTCTGCACTGTGACTCCACCTTCTTCTATAATGTCTCATACAAAATGATACCTGACATCAATGTGTTTCGTCCTTACATGATAAACTTAGTTTTTTGTTAAGTGAATTGCACTTTGACTATCACAAAATATTGTGATCCCGTCTTGTTTAATACTAAACTCTCTAAGAAAACCTTGAAGCCAAATTACCTCTTTTACAACTTTCGTAATTGCCATGTACTTTGCCTCAGTGGTAGACAAAGCATCTGTTGACTGCAATGTAGACTTCCAACTTATTGGTGCATTTGCAATAGTGAAAACATAACCAGTAGTTGATCTTGTTTGTCCAAATCACCCGCATAATTTGAGTCACAATACCCAACAAGATACTAACTATCTCCCTGATCGAAAAGCAAACCAATATCTACCGTATTACAAATATACTGTAGAATCCATTTCACTGCTTGTCAATGCTCCTTTCCATGATTATGCATATACCTGCTTGCAACTCCTACAACATGTGAAATATCTGATCTTGTGCAAATCATTGCATACATCAAGCTATCAACTACATTTGCATATGGTACTCTTGACATATATTCTTATTCAACTTCAGTTCTTGGTGACATAGCATCACTAAGCTTAAAATGAGGACCAAGAGAAGTGCTAACCGATTTTCCTTTTTCATTCATTCCAAATCGATTTAGTACCCTCTTCAAGTATTCTTTCTGAGATAAATAGAGTTTCCTTGAAGATCTATCTCTTTTTATCTACATGCCAAGAATCTTTTGTGCCTCACCCAAATCCTTCATCTCACACTCCTTTTTCATTTGAGTTTTTAGCTTCTCTATTTCATTTTGACTTTTGGAAACTATTAACATATCATCAACATAAATGAGAAGATATATAAAAGATTCTCCTTCAAGCTTGCGTAAATACACACAATGATCGTATTTGCTTCTTTTGTATTTCTGCTGCAACATAAACTTGTCAAATCATTTGTATCATTGTCTTAATGATTGTTTCAATCCATATAAGGATTTTTCAAGTTTGCACTCCATGTTTTCTTTTCCAACAACTTTGAATCCTTCGGGCTTAGTCATGTAGATTTTCTCTTCCAAATTTCCATGTAAAAATGCAGTTTTTACATCCATCTGAACTAATTCCAAATTTAACTGTGCTACCAAAGCCAACAAAATTTTAATGGAGAAGTATTTCACGATTAGAGAAAATACCTCATTATAATCAAATCCCTTCTTTTGAGCATATTCTTTGACCACCAATCTTGCTTTGTAGCGAACATCTTCTTGGTTAGGAAATCCTTCTTTCTTTGCATATACCCATTTATACCCAATTGCTTTCTTGTCCTCCGAAAGATTGGTCAATTTTCATGTATGATTCTGATAAAGGGACTGCAATTCTTCATTCATAGCAATCCTCCACTTATCTTCTTTTGAACTTTGAATTGCATCTTTATAAGTGGTAGGAATACTGTCAACTACAATTGAGTCTGCACAAGCCACCATACCTATCAATCGAGCAGGTTTCCTTATTATTCTTTTTGGCTTGTTAGTTCCTATTGATTCAAGTTGTGGTTGAGATTCTTGAGATGAAATCTCCTCTTCTTCTGGCTCTTCTTCTCGATAAAAATCTTTTGTTGTTTCCTCGTTCGCTCTTTGTGTTGGGAAAACTAGTTTTTCCTCAAACTCCACCTGCTTTGAAGCACCATCAGTTTGTTTGTCACCTTCAATTGTTACCTTATTTGTCAAAGTGGATTCATCAAAGGTAACGTTCCAACTAAAAATAATTTTTCTTGTTTTAGGACACCATAAACGGTATCCTTTGACTCCAAAAGTAACCCCCATAAACAAAGCTTTCTTTGATCTTGGGTCCAATTTTGACTCTCTTACATGATAATATGCAATTGAGCCAAATATATATAAAGAACCATAATCTTCAACATATTTTTCATACCATTTTTCTAATAGTGTCTTGCAACCAATAGCGGCAGATGGTAGGCGATTAATGAGGTGGCATGCATATGTTATTGCCTCAGCCCAAAATTCTTTGCCTAAGCCAACATTGGACACCATACACCGTACTTTCTCCAGCAAAGTTTGGTTCATGCGTTCTGCCACTCCATTTTGTTGTGGTGCATGTCTGACAGTGAAGTGTCTGGCGATGTCATTATCTTCACAGACCTTATTGAAAGGATCGTTCTTGTATTCATCGCCATTGTCTGTACGAAGACACTTGATCCTTCTGCTTGTTTGATTTTCTATCATCATTTTTCATTGGACAAAAATTCTCAGCACTTTATCTTTTCTTTTCATCGTATACACCCACACTCTTCGTGAAAAATCATCAATAAAGGTTACAAAATAGTGTTTTCCACCTAATGAAGGTGTTTTGGAAGCACCCCAAATATCAGAGTGAACATAATCCAAAATACCTTTTGTATTATGGATAGTTATTCCAAATTTAACCCTTGTCTATTTTTTCTTAACACAATGCTCACAAAACTCCAAATTACAATTTTTTATTCCTTTTAGTAATCCTTGATTTGATAAAGTTTTCAAGGGTTTTCCTCCAGCATGTCCTAAGTGCATATGTCATAGCCTGGTCATTTCTTTCTCTTTATTGTCAGTGGATGTTGTTGTTGCTATTCCAATAACTGTACTACCTTGATAGTGGTACATGTTGTTGTTTCTTCTAATTACCTTCATAATCATCAATGCACCGGAGCATATTCTCATCACTCCATTATCTGTAATGATTTTGAACCCCTTTGACTCTAGGGATCCTACAGAGATGAATTTTTTCTTTAAATTCGGTACATATCGAACATCTGTCAATATTCTACTCAATCCATCATGATTCTTTAATCGGATTGAACCAACACCATATGTTGTAAGAGAATTATTGCTTGCAGTGTGAATAATTTCACATTCTCCTTCTTGTAAATCAACAAACCAATCCCGATTAGGACACATATGATGGCTATAAATTGAGTCTATCAGCCATACATCAAATGATTTGGATGACTCCATTGTAACTAGTGAGAAATTAGAGTCATCACAATTAACTACATTTGAATCCATGACAACTTTTCTGTTGTTTGATTTGGCCTTTTTTCAACTTTGAACAATCTTTCTTCAGTGCTCTTTTTTCTCGACAAATGGCATATTCATCTTTGTGGGGTCTGGATGATCTTGACTTGGATCTTCCTTTATTTGTTCTCATCTGACTTTGAGAACGACCTCTCACGATCAATGTTTCTCCTTTTTCGCTCTTTTGTTTCTCTTTCTTTCTTTGTTCATAGCTATACAAAGCTGAATAAACTTCTTTCAGAGAAATTTCATCCTTCCTATGAAGTAGAGTAGTTTCAAGGTGCTTGCACTCATCGGGAAGGGACCCCAATAACATCAACGTTATATCACCATCAATAAAAGTTACATCCCTATTTTGCAAATCTGTAACTAATTTATTGAAACTGCTGATATGATCATTCATTGTGCTACCTGGAACATAGATGAAGTGAAATATTCCTTTCTTCATGTAACATTTATTTTGAATATTTTTCTTCAAAATTTTATCCTCCAATGCCTTCCACAATTTACTTGCAGAAATTTCTTTTGTTAATGGATACTTTTGTTCTCCTGCAAGGTAAGATTGAATGGTACCGCAAGCAATGCGGTTGATGACTTTCCAATCTTCTTCTCCTATATTGTCTGATTTTCTCTTCTTCTATGTCAATATCTAGACCTTGTTAAAAAAGGACATCAAGGACCTTGCCTTGCCACATTCTGAAATGTCCTAATTCGTCAAAAATTTCAACTGTAAATTTTGTATTTGACACAATTCTTGTCATAAGCGAAGATGTCAATGATGATGTATTGTTGACATTCGATGTGGACTCGTCATTTTTCATGTCTTCCATTTTGTTACAAATACTATTTATTAGCTAACAATGTAAAAGGCCAAAGCAAATCTTTTCTGGTGTGGAAGTTCAGACTATGCTGCAATCACAGAGCATACTCAGATAAAACTTTGGCTTTGATACCAATTATTGTGGAAGCCGAATATATAAAGAGTGATAATATCACAACTGCTATATCTAAAGATAGCTAATAAATAGTAAATGAGACAATAAAAAAAAACACAAAAAATTTACAAGGTTCGACAAAATTATGTTTCCTTTTTCCTACTCCTGGGACACAATCGACCAATGTTTATTTCACTCCAAAGAATACAAGTGAAATACTACAAGAGAGAGAAAGAACAAATACCTTAGAAGATGAGAAGATAAGTGAGAGGTGTGTTACAAATGAAACAAGAGTTACCTATTTATAGGAGTGAATTCTTACTCTTGATGTCATCTATGACATCACTATGTAAAAAATGTCAAGGTAATTTGTGAGACCATTTAATGGTGTGTCAAAATTTCAACTACACTTTTAATACCAATGAAGGAAAAAATCTTCCTATCAAATCTTCACTTGAATCTTGTCACAATTTAACACAACCAACACAATATCATGGTAGTGTTGTTTAATAATAAGAAAATTATACCTCCTCCCAAAATAATCTGTGTTCCACAAAAGCTGAAGTTTGAGTCAACATTTCAGACACAAAACTTGAAGTAAACAATACTTTTCCCAACCAACTCAAAATATTTTTTGTTAGCAAATGTATTTCTACCTCTTAGAAAATGAAATTCTGCTTTTATATCAAAAAAGGACCAAAATATTGCTTGTGGAGTGCATGACTGTTACAGAATTCTTGATAGATTGAATCTTAATAGATTTCTTGCTTCAGATTTTAGTTACAGATCGAATACATTGAAAATCTCAAATTCTTCTTCTTCGTGCATTGTTTTCAAATAAAACACTAGCTCGCACAGTTAGAAATAGTTTAAATATATTCTTTATTATACTTTCAGCGGGAATCGTAGTAGCTCAGTTGGTTGACTACCTGAACTTCCATTTTGTTGGTGAGGGTTCGATTTCCACATTGTAATCCTCCTCCCCGTTTTCCCTTCCCCTTCCCTTACCCCCAAATTAAAAAAAAATAATTAAATATAATTTGGTTATATTTTATTTTATTTTATCAAATATACTCCTCTTATTATATTTTGAAACAAATTTATTCTTAATTTTAATGATTAGTAAAAAATCATATATAAGATAAAAAATGTTGATTATGATTATATAAATATAATCAATATGTATAACATTTACTATTATCATTTACCAACAAAGCACCAATTATGTTAAAAGCTTTTAGAGCGAGAATAAAGAAAAATCATGGAAGCAATTTACTATAGCCAATTAAATTCATTACACAAGAAGTTTATACAACTTCACAATTTTAAATATAAAGTGGGAGTTAACAAAAGAGAGGTGAAAGAAACATAGTTTGAGAAATTCTAATTTAGCTTATATTGTTAACTAGTAACATTGGATTGTCATGGCTAAAATATTAAAGTGTTAATAAGCCAAAATCAAGAGCTAAAAATAAACTAATCATTCTCTTTTGACTTTTCAGTTTATAAAAATATAGTTTGATTAAATGTTATACTCTTTTATTTTAAATTTTTTTAAAAATAATTTCAAATTATCTTTCAAAATAAAACAACTAACTTCTGATCAATTTCTCACTTTATTTGTCGTTCTCCTTTTTTTTTTATATACAAATACATTTAAATTGATTTTTTTCCAGAAAAATTAATAACAGTATAGTCATAAAATTATTAAAAAAAAACTTATGCATTTATTTTTTTAACCAAAATCATTAATATGTAAGTATTTATTTATCCATTTTTCTCGTACGAGATTCTCTAATCCACAATCTACAATTTAAACTCAACAGTATTTAAGTAACACTAAAGGAAAAATAAAATATCCAAAAGAAGAAGAAAAAAGCCTATTATTTGATGATTTGTTAAAATTAAGAGTAAATTTACATCAAAATATAATAAAAAAAGGTATATTTTGAACTCAAATTTAATTTGTGATAGTTTAAAAATGTATCTTTATTTTAAATAATACTTTCTTTTCCTAATACTTTCTCATTTGAACTCGAAACAAATTAGTTGAACCTATAATTTTTTTTTAAAAGATTCTCACATTGGCAATAATTTATTTTAATTAAATCTAATGATTTCATTAAATGCACTAAAAAATAGAAGATTGTTATAAACATATTTAATTTATAGTGAATGTCTATTATTTGGTTTCCTTTAATAGTTATGAATTATACTTGGAAACCAAATCAGTTTTTTCCTTATAAGTGTAAGGGTTTTACCCTATAAATATAAGGGTTTCCTTTATTGTAAAATATATCTGAATACAACTGAATATTATTCAGGAGCAATAAGAGATCCTCTCTCTATTTTTCTTCTTCATACTTCATAGTTTCATAACACGTTATCAGCATGAGATTCTACCGTCTTAAAGATTCAAGGTTAAGGTATTATTTATTTTCTTTTATTTACATGACTAATCTTACAAAACTTGAGTTCGTTGCCCTTCAAAGTTCGGACAAGAACTACCTTTCATGGGCGTTGGATGCTGAAATCCACCTGGACGCTATGGGTCTTGGAAACACCATTAAAAATGAAAATAAAGCATCAAAACAGGACTGTGCTAAAGCTATGATATTCTTACGTCATCATCTTGACGAAATTTTGAAAATTGAATATCTCACAGTCAAAGATCCACTTGTTTTGTGAAAATGCCTCAAAGAAAGATATGATCACTTGAAGATGGTCATACATCCAAAGGCACGATATGATTGGATGCATCTGAGGCTACAAGACTATAAGTCTATTCATGAGTATAATTCTGCTATGTTCAGAATTACTTCTCAATTGAAACTGTGTGGAGAAATAATTAGTGATGTTGATATGATGGAAAAGACATTCTCCACTTTTCATGCCTCGAATGTGTTGTTGCAACAACAATATCGAGAAAAAGGTTTCAAGAA